>VZTX01025953.1:324989-409989 GCA_013400915.1 Pardalotus punctatus | reverse complement strand
TTGTGAGATAGACGCAGTGGCTATGAGCAGATTTTCAGTTGCCTTTTTACCCCTCTCGAAAGCAAGTGCTTCAGCACCTCTTCAGCAGAAGAGGGGTCTGCTGTGACTCCGTGAGTGACTCGAATAGCTGTAAATTTATGCAAGGGGATAGCCCAGTAGACCGGGCAAGAAAGGGAGAATGTCAGATGAATAGACACCCAGTCCCCTCCCCTAATGCAGTCAACAGAAGTTTGTTCCTCAGACTCTTTCCACTAGAACCCCCCAAATGACTCTGGCATTTTAAAGTAGCTTTGAATAATGGTTGAATGAAAGAAGGACCCTCTCTCTACTGTCTATTGTCTAGAAAATAAATAGAATTCAAATAATACATATATCCATCTTTGTTTTCTAATTTAAAGGATCAAAGGAACTGATGTTAGATTAATTCGTAAAGTTGCACTGAGATGACTGTATTGTATTGCCAAGTTTCATTCTGGTTTCATACCACAAAAAAAAAAAAAAAAGTGTTTTTGGTATTTTATGCATAGCTGTAGTGATTATAGAAAGGGAGGGTGGGGGGGAATAATGTGAAGAAGATTTCCATTTATGCAGGAAATGCAGTTACAAGACCCTGAAAGGTGTGGCTGATGTGTGACCTTTTCTTGGATTTTCTTCCTTGAGAGATTTAAGGGCAGGAAAGGTTGAAAAGCTGTTTAATGTTAAAGGAATTTTGGATATTGATGGTAGCAGGCAGTGGCCCTTTTATACACAGTGGAAGTTCTGGAAGATAGATGTAGCCTGATGTGAAAATCTTGTCACTTTGTGTAAGC
This sequence comes from Pardalotus punctatus, assembly GCA_013400915.1. Taxonomy (NCBI): domain Eukaryota; kingdom Metazoa; phylum Chordata; class Aves; order Passeriformes; family Pardalotidae; genus Pardalotus; species Pardalotus punctatus. The sequence continues at coordinate 409,180 of VZTX01025953.1, read as the reverse complement.
TGGTGCTATCCATCCTTCAGCACTTTGCAGAGAATGTAGTTTTATGTTCATTTAATAATTATCCATTTTGGTTGTACTTGTCGGGGAGAGCTTCTTGAGCCCCATCAGTTTTTCGGAGAAGCACCACTCAAGCTCTTCTGCTGAAAATGTTTTTCCTTTCCTCCCTTCACTTCATTCCACTCTTCCCCTTATCGACACACTCATCAGTGCCAGAGCTCTTCAGTATTCAACTCCTGTCCTTTGTGAAGTGATTTTGCCCAGACACGTCTGGCTCAGGGTGAAGTGCCCTCCCCTGAGAGCACGCACTGCAGCCCCAGGTCGCCAGCACCATGAATACATTATTATCCCAATTTCCATCCTGTTGCCACGGCAGCACTTTTGGAGCTGCTGGGTTATTAAGTCGTACATCACTAATACCCTGATATGAGCAGAAGTTGGATTTAATATCGGCCTTTGATCAGATTACCTCCCAACAGTCAGCTGTCATTAGAAAATTCCTTTGCTCATTATACCCTCGGAGCTCTGGCCTGTGTAGAAAAGGGGTGGCAGGCCTGATGCATGGAGGCAATTTCCAGCCTAGGCCTTGTATTGTACACTTAATTTATTTTCTGACCTTTCTGATATTTGGAAGATGCTGTACAACTCCCCCTCTCTCTCTTGCTCTCTTCCTCTCCTTGTGTGCATATGTGTATGTATATGTGTAATACCTTTAGTTTTGTGGGGGTCTTTTTTTTTTGGATTTTTTTTTTTTTTTTGTCTCTTGCCAAGTGATACTGTACTTTGTAGGAGAGTGTCTGTTTTCTGCCTGTCCTCGAGTAATGTATAAAACATGGTGCTTCAGGTAGAGATGAAGGGTAAACTGATGTCCCCCTAAATGGCCAGCCTGTGTATGCACCTAACACTTCACTGAGCAATCTGTCAACATGTCAGCAACACATGTTTTATAAAAAGCCTCCAGTGGGAGCAAAGGCTCCTGCCAGGGCTTAGGAAATGCTTTGAATTCAGCAGATTTCTATTGCTGGAGTCCCCCGAGGTTCCTTTTACAATGCCTACATTTCAGAAATTTGAACTTGGGACCCTTAGGGGGTTCTCTCCGAATGCCTGAAAATGTAGAGTTATATTGTTGCGTGTCCCCAAGCGGTCTTTACTAATACCTGAATTCGGAGAAGCTGGAAATTACAGAGCTCCCCAGGGGGAGCTTTATCCACACCAGGAAGAAGAGAATAACTCTGCAGGGAGATTGCTTAATGCATTGCTGAAATAAAAGAATTTGAGAGAGATGGGTTGAAGTGGGGTTTTTTTTTCTTCTTTTCTGGCCACTCCTTCAGCTTAGCTAAGTCCTTAAAGACAAAGTCAGGGTAAAGAAGCAGCTGGGCTTTTTTTAATGAAATTTTAGATGTGGCTTTTGAAACAGTGAGTTGACATGTATGTGTGTGAGTGGATGTGCAGACATACACACGTCCTGAGAATGTTTCTCTTACATGTGAAAGTTTATTTTGCTTCTGTGGTGCATCCTTGTTTTTCCCTGTGTCCCTCTCCCTCAGATGCCTGAGTGTGCTTACCCTCTCTGTGTTTTAGCCTTCGGAAGTACTCCTGCTTGCAGTTTTCACACCATTACTAACTTGATTTACGTTGCAGTTTGCCTGCCCACTTGCGTGGTGCTGTTTCTGGAGCAGGCTTGCCTCCCTCCCAGACCAACAGGACGTGGCTGAGCCTTTTCCTGCTCAGAGAGTGCAGGGCTGGTGCTCACCGCCCCATCCTCCGTCTGTCCCTTGCCTTGGGGACAGTCTGTGCATCCCAAAGCCAGGCCAACCCCGCACAGGTCCCAGATATGCTTCGCAAGGCAAGGGATAAATTATTTTTTAAAAGCACCCTATGGTTACAGTAGGAAGGTTCATGTTATACCGGTCGTGTTTCTGCCAAGCTTCCAGGACAGCAGGAAAACGGGAAACCCAACTGTGTGCTTTTTGTCATACCCAGAAAGGCAAAAGCCTCTCTCTCCTTGCAGGCTGCTTTTCCAGATCTTTCCGTGGCCGGCTTTTGACACTGCATCGCCTGCCCCTACAGGGAGGGAGCCGGGGCTGGGCTGTGTTTGCCCGCAGTCCCGGGGGACGCAGCGCTACCTCGGAGGCCAGCGCTGAGCCGTGTGCGGACAAAGAGCAGCGAGCGCTCGCACACGGCTCGGCCGGCCCGTGCAAAACACTTCCAGCTGTGGCTGCTCATGGATTTGGGGGAGGGGGAGGGAAGGCATCGCCTTGTGTTTTAGGTGTGGCTGCACGCATGGAGCCTGCTCCAAACACTGCATTTAACTTCCTTGGAGGAGAGGAAAGGCATATAAACAGTGAGTGATTCTCAGCTCAGGGAAATTCTAAGAGCATTTTGAAACCCAAAGTGTGGTTTCAGGTGGAATTGGCATTTTGCTCTGTTTTGGGGGAGTATAAAAATAATTTTCCCCACATTCTACAGGAAATCTTTTCCTCTGGCACTTCTCAGTAAATGAGGCAAACTCTGCACTGCGTCTGGATTTGGTGGCCCTAAATGCTGTGAGCTTACAAGAGACACATCTCACTTTCAGAAAGGCTAGCTTTCTTAGTTTGCTGGGTGATTTTCTTTCACATTGTTCCTCCAGAAATGTATGAGGTGGCAAAATTAATTACACCAAGTGCAGGCGTGAAAAGTTTGATAGCATGTATGGTTTTAACTAGTGCTTTTGCTGATGTGGCTGCTGTCCTCTGAAGGCCCTCTGTTTACTGTGGCAGAATAATTGACAATCAGGGGAGGCTTTTGATCACCCACAGAACACTGCATGTTTGGGAGAGGCTAGGATGGAGGGTTTTGTACCATTCAGAGATGAGAGAGCAGGAGCTGAGGCTGGTGCTCACCTTCTGCAGAGACCTATTTAAAAAGAAAACCTAAACTATTCTTGCCTTCCCAGAGCATGGGAGTCAGGCAGTATTTTTTTTAATCCTTAAGTAATGAGAAGAACCTGCTTTTGGTATCTGTGAGTGCAAGTCAAGCTGAGCCTCCTGCTATATTTTGGTAACACTTTTACTGGACAGAATGTTTGTCCTGTTCATTACAAAAGTGATGCCAGCTGCCTGTCTGACAAAGCAAGTGTATTTAAAGTGTCTCACTGTGTGTTTAATGCATTTGAAGGTGTTTTGTATTTTAAGTACTTAAAGGCGTCCAGTGAAACATTTGCATCTGGCACCCTTTTTAAAAATAAAAGAGGAGACATTTTCTCTTCCGTGTGGTGCCTTTCATAAAAATGCATCTGTCCTCTTCACTACCCATTATCGAAAAGAGAAAGGTTTTGTACTTTGGGATTTTTTTTTTTCTATTTATTTTAGTTGTATTGGTAAGAAATGTGTCTCTCATGAATAATGTCAGCAGGAGTTTCCCATTAAATGGTGTTGAGCATGTCATGGACAACTCGATTTAACTTTTAAATTTTCTATTGCCTTCTTAGGAAGGATCCAGATAGTGCATCAGCATAATCTTAAATTTATTTCCTGGAGAGGCCACATTTCTTGTTTTCCCAACCCCCAGTCCTGAGCACAAAGTCCTTCTCTTCCTCAGTGTTAACTTCAGAGCAAAGTCAGCCTGCCAGATGGAGTGCCCCTGCACTGGTTTTCCCCTCTTGGACACCAAAACACTTTATTTTTGAATCGTACCCTGTCTCCTGTAAGGCTCAAAACTAAAAGACTAGTCTGAACTCTGATCTCTGGCATGGTGGCATGATGCACTGCGTCACTCCTAGCAGGCTAGTGTGTTGCATTTTCCTCCTTTCCAAACGAGTATAATGTAATTTCTTATCCTTTCTAAGATTTTCACCCTGGAGAAATGTGGTCAGGATTATTCAGAGGACTTGAGTACAGCTCAGTACTTTCAGTTTGACTCAGATGCACTAGGAATATGCAGTTTTGTGACCCTGTATTCTTAACCAGAGTGTCTGTCTAGAGGCCAGCAAAGAAAGACAAGCAAGGTTTCCACTGGAGAGAGATTACTTTCACAGCGATGCATCTCTTCTGTGGTAGCAGGCAATGTCATTTGCCTTGTCTTCTAGCAGAAAAGAAAAAAAAAGTCCAATTGCATCAAAGTGGAGAAGCAAAGCACAAGATACGTAAACTATTATTTTCCATTGTTAGTAGTCCAAACTACTTAAGTAACCACTAATTATTTTTCATTTCTTTTTACTACTTGTTTTGTTTTGTTGTTGTTTTACAGCCTGGCACATTTGCTGTATCGTAACTATGTGCTTGATTTGATGTCTACCCCTGGGCTCAAAGTAGATACTTCTGGAAGCAAAATTAAATCATCATTTCTGTTTAGCTGGTTAGATATGCTATCAGGAAGGCTTAGCCACATTTCCCACCTGACGGTGGTTGTGAAATGTGCGCACTGCTTGCTTTGTCAGTGGAGAAAATTTTAACTGAAAAAAGGAAAAGAGAAATCCTGTTTGAACAGAGGCTGTGTTTTGTTTGTACAGTGTGCTGCCAGGCCAGAGTGGTGTTTCTTTTCTCAATGAAGCCTGTGTGTTGTATGAGTGACTAAAGCTTTCAGCAGCCTCATCTTATAACAGTGTCATAAGCAATTGTCTCACCCATGTACTAGAGCCTGCTCTGTCTCATAGCAGCTTCTCTGAGTATTGACAATTTCCACAATAAAAGGAATCAATATGTAGAACAATGCAGAAACTTCTAAACCATAAAATTAAATTTAAAAGTGTCTGAACTGGAAACACAACGTAACACTTCACGTGAGGTACATGATAGACTAGGATACTTGCTAGTCTGTTGAAGTTGTGGCATTTCTAGTGATGGAAAAGTGACAACAGGAAAATTTAGAGGTTCCTTTCTCTGGTCCTTTATGAATCAACCTTCCATTTCACTGGGAGGTGTTTGTGTGGTTGGGGTACCTGAGTGGGACTGCTTCCAGCAAAGCTCAAGGTTTATCTCTGAGTCCTACAAGTGGGAGTTTTTCCAGCCTCATTTACTGGTTTAGTGGTTTGGGGGAAGTGCTTTGGCCTGACAAGGTAAGCTGTGGGAAACTGAGCCTGTTCCTGGTTTACTAAAACTCCCAGATATCAGCTGTGAGCAAGTTGAAGGAAACAGACTCTTTTTTTTTTTTTGGCTTCTGCAATGTGGCAGCACTTCAGAAAGCTGCTTGGGCAGGTGCCTGCCGTCAGATATATAAACAGTTTTCTCAACTTCATTGATTGTGTCACACCTCTTTGCCATTGCTAGGGGCTGATTGTGAGTGTATCTCCCACAGAGGCTTACAGTGTGATGTCCTCCTGTTTTAATCTAGACATTATATGATCAGTATTCTGGTGAGAACCACACCTTGTATTTTCAGGTGAAAGAGATATAAAATCTTAAAGTTACAGAATCATTTAGGTTGGGAAAGACTTCTGAGATCAAGTCCAACCTTTGACTGATCACCAGCTTGTCAACTAGACTACGGCACTAAGGGCCACGTTCAGTCATTTCTTGAACACCTCCTGAGATGATGACTCCACCACCTCCCAGGGTAGTCCATTCCAATGTTTAACAACCCTTTCCATGAAGAAACTCCTCCTGATGTCCAACCTGAATCTGCCCTGGTGCAGCTTGAGGCCGTGCCTCTCTCTGTTTTGTCGTCATCCCCTTTTCTCTCCTTTCAGTGTTGTCACTTTACATGGCTTACTTATGAGGAGTGTCTTAAAGACATCAGTGATGTCTTGTTTGCTGCCCACCTGAGAGGGCAGCAGGTATGGGCACCCAAATGGCAACTTAACCTTGTCATAGAAAAGCAGTGAAAGTGTGCTGGTTTTATTCTTTGTGTTCCTGTCTGGGGTTTTTGTTTATCAGTAACAAATAGGTCTGTGTTTGTGATTTCCTATGTTCTTGTTTCTTATGGTGGAATCCTCTAGTGCTTAATGTGGTAGGAACATAGAGTAAATGTCCTGTTCTTGATTACTTTACAGGAAACTGATTTCTTCATCCCGTCCTTGCCTGCCCCCTTGTTCCGCCCCCTTATGGTGTAGGTTGCATAGCATCTACTGATGTGCATCTAGGATGACTAGAGTTGTATCCGCAGGGAAGGCACTGAGAAGATAATTCTTTTCTACCTGGCTCTCTGTCTTCTCAGAATTTATAGGAGCCAGATAGCATGTGGAATTTTTTTCCTGAGTGAGATTTAGTTGCAGTTAACCAATGGATCCAAAACTTAGCAAGTGGGGTATGCACAGGCAGGTGGATGCTGTCTGATAGCATATGCTTCATTTTTTGGGGGAAGTTATTTAATTTCCTGCCTCAGAAGTGGTCCCAGTCCAGAGTTCTGGGAATGGAGTATTCCCTCAGCTGCAGTCCCTCCCTTTGCTGTTATCCTTTAGACCCCCAAAATGCAATGTTATCTGTCAGGTTGCAGAGCTCTGGATGGGAATCCCTGTGAAGCCCATCAGTGCCGCTTCTTAATCAGCTGGAGAAGTCACTGCTCAATGATGTGGAGCACCCCTTGCCTCATCCCTTGAGTGCAGAATCAGCCTGGGATCTCTCATGCAGCAGTGCCTAGTGTTAGGCAAGCGCTAACATCTGTTTTGCACGGAGTAGAGGAACAACATAGCTGGTAATTGTCTGGCATATACCTTCTTTCTCAAGGCCTGTATTTTGATCTCTGTGTCTCCTTTTAAAATGGCAAATCTGTACACTTCCAAAGTAATTTTACTTTACCAGAATAAGGGCAGTTGCTGCTGCTTTTTCTTTTTCTTTTTTTTTTCATAAATGTAGTATCATGTCTTGGAGTATTGTGTCACTGCAGTGTGTGACATTACACTGTAAAATATAAAGCTATAAAAGTCTGTAATTTATAAAACTATATTAGGTGCTTACTGTATGTATTATGGCCTTGTAATTTGCCATCACCTATCATTTATTCTATATATAATTCCACTGAGAGTTTTGGTGACATTATAAAGGAAAAAAGTGTAGCTCAAGTGGCTTGTCGTCAGAACCCCAAGACAGAATGTCCTTGTATTGCATTACATAATGTTTTTAGTATTATCCATAATGCAAGAATAAGAAATTTCTGCTTTGCACAGTTCTAGTTTATGATCCAGGAATGTTATTTGTATCTGTCAGAATATACTGAGTGGAAGATGACACCAGGTGCTCCCACCGTCTTGTTGAATACTTTGTATTAGGTTGTCTTATCACATGCTTGTATAACAAGGTCAAAACATTCAGTAAAAACTTTTCCCAGCTTTGCACTGTGTGAGGCTTTGCTAACTTCAGTTGGAGAAGCAGCTAATTCATTTGTTCCTGAACAAATTCCAAATCTTTCTATTTGGGAATTGTCAAATATACTTAGGGTCTTCCTTATGTTTGAAAACTGAGTAACAGTATCTTACACTCACTAAGTGTTCTGGAACTGCTATTATATTTATGATGTTTTAGAAAACAGAGTATCACAATCCATTTTTGGAAAGGTTCTTAAAGTTAGCGATTTAAAACAGTAACAGATTTTGTAATACATCTAAACTCATGAGCTCTATTTCTAAGGAAACAAAGCAGCAAAGCTCTTCACTTGCAGCTGAAGAATTATGTGTAGTGTGGTTTGGATGAACTCACTGTCTGGCTCACCAGGTTAGTCTGATGTCTGTGCAACAGCTTTGTTACCTTCTTCATCGAGTTTGCTGAAAGGCAGCATTGTCCCAGTTTCAACAGGAAGCATCAGTGCAGCTGAGTCTCTCTCCTTCTCTTTGTGGGCGTGCAGTAGCACCTCTTGCTCAGGGATATTCCAACTGGATACTCAGCTTGTGTGAGCTGGGTGATGTTCTTGCCTTCTTCCATGAATCATCACACAAATGAAGGACTGGAGACATCGGATTGTGGACTTGGTCAGTGGCAGGGCATTTGAGGGGGATCTTTTTCAGCATTGAGGCGTTGCATCTGGACAAAAGGCAGCAGAAGCTGTTGGATGGTGGGGAGCACTTGCAGACAGGTGGGGCTCAGCAACTGAGATTCAGCACTCAGTGCTACATATGAAATTCTTAAGCCATCACAAATTCTTTACTAAAACATAACATGCAAAGTTTTTAAAAACAGAAAAATGTTTGTGAAACTTTGCTGGAATTTTTGTGGGGGAACTTGAAAGAAAGGATATCGTTCAACCAAAACCAATATTTTTTACAAATGTTTTTTTTGCAGCATAGTGGGACAGCTGTTTGCAGAGATGAACAGATCAGACTTATGGTATGGTTACAAGCATTTTAATCAGAAAAGGAGAAGAGGGAGGGGGCAGGCAAGGAATGAGCCTGGAAGCCGACTGATTCCCCTTTAAATCATATTGTAATTTCTTTTTTGGCCAGTAAGTGACTTGAAAGTATTGAAAGATAAACAGCCTGAGCTAGGGCCTGGACTTCTGCCATGTGCTGTGTTCCTAATTAAGGGATGAAATTGCAAGATACCGTTCAATTTCACTGCAACTCTAGCTGGGTTTTGTGGGTCAGTTAAACAAATGAAAGGGTTTCTTTTCCTGTCCTGTTTGTGCACTTCAGATGCACCATGCACCATCCATGTTAGCAGTGGTGGGACTCAGCCATACAATCCCTGCAAACTGATGTCAGGAATAGCCCTCTTTGAAAAGAAAAGAAAATGCTTATGGATGTTTAAGTTTTTGTGGAACTTCTCAGTTGAATAACTTTCCTTACCCTTTTTTTCTGCTTAACTCTCATACTAGTATTCAGCAGTGACTTAAAATAATAAAAACAGAACTATGGATTTTTATTAAGGGCTGAAATTTTTAAGTGCCCTGCAGAAAGCTTCACAATAGAAGAAAATTCAAATGACTGACTTCGTGTTTTTGAGTGCCTCTTGTATCTATCTTAGTACAATTTTCCATTGCTTATAGTGTTTTATTTTTGCAATGATGCTTTTGTATTCAGAGCTGTACATTACTTACTGACTTAAACACTATCATTTTCTAAAATGCAGAGGAAAGGAAGTATATTTTGGCTTTGTACAATTTTCAGAATAAATTAAAAGGGAGGTAATGTCAACCTGAGAATGGTTTTCATAGCTTCATCCTATCTTGTAACCAGGTTTCAGAAGGTAGAAAAAACCCTCTGTCCCATTAATTTTAATGTTACTTATCTTTGAGCAATAAAACACTATGAAAATTAAATAATGAATATATTTTTTCTAAAACAAGCTCTTATCTACTATGCTTGCTTAATACTTAGTTCTTTCTCTTTTCTTTGCCTTTTTTTACATCATTTGCTACTGTGGCAATCGCTTGTGATGTCATACAGAGTGATAACTCAAGCTCTCAGGCTGTACCAGTGAACTGTGAATGTCATAGAGTTGCAGAGGTATAAATGATAGGAGGTGGTCTTGTAAGCCCCAAAATTTTTGGGATAATACCCTAAATCTGTCAATTAAATAGGCTTGCAAGAGACTGATTGTGGAATAACAATTTCACTCCATATCTTGTACAAACCATTAAAAAAGTTGTCATATCACAACTGCCTGTAAGTGAAGAAGTTTATGAAAATGTGGGAAAGTTGTTTTTGACAGAGTTCCCTCCCTCCACCCAATGTAATTTCAGGTATCTTGCAAACATCATCAAGGAAGCTTCACACTGGGTAGTGAGTTAAAACCTTATAACCAGAAAGACACAGTGATAAACACATCTACTTGATGAACAAATGTGAGATAGAAAAACATTACTTTATAAGAGCCTTTAACTAGCCAGTAGAAGAGGCACTGTATGTTAAAACATACGAAGTGGATGAAAGGCAGTTTTTGTGCCAACGATTCTTCACCCTGTTTGTTCAATTCATAAACATAACATTTATGGGAATTATGCAGGTAGAATGGACCCTTAAGTGCTCACCTCTCAAAACAACTAATTCATCCCTTCTCTCTCTCTCTCAGATGTGTATGAGCAGCTTTAAAGCGATATTTTACATTACTTAAAAATTATGTGAGTGTTTGTTGCTGTTGTGTAGGAAGGAAATAAATCATGGGCTTTTGTGGGATTTTAAATTCATCCCAGGAGTGAAGAGCTAATATCAAGGCCTTCACAACTGGGATTAATTTCATGTATCTCTCAGGAGTCCATTGGGTATTATCTTTATACATTATAAAAATGTGTTTTGATATGCTTTAAATTAGTATTTTTTTTCTTGTCTGTGGAGCAGAGGAAGAGAGTATGTGTGAGATGCTGTGTGTGTGAGAGTGTGTGTGCATGTGTGTTGGATGACATGATTGACATGGTGGAGAGCTGCTGAATCCAGGGCAATTAAGTGGATTGCTGTAGTACAGTGTTGTTCCTGAGCATTACAAAGAGTAAAAGTGTCATCTACGCATGTAGACATGATAACGAAGAGGAAATTCACCCCGCTCCAAGCACATTCTTATGCTTATTTTATCCTCTCAAAAGGACTTTCTTCTGCCACTGGAAACCTGTGGCTGAATGCCAGCCTTTGCACATCTTCACCATACAGCAGCAGTTTCTGTGGACATCCTCTAGCAGATGCTGTCAATTCTTCACCTTTCTTTCATTCTACTGCCTCTGCCTTCATGGATCACTGCGTGTTTGCCGTGCGTATCGAAGAGAAGGGCAGAGTGGCAGAAGGAGGGCTTGGAGAGGTTCAGCTTCCCAGCTCCACAGCATGGGTGATCTTCAGTCACCCAGCCCTGTGATCCTCACACATTGCTGTGACCCTTTGCCCTTGTAGGCAGCAGCACAAGCTGACAAGCATGAAACCTGGCTTTTTCCTTTCTCTTTATTTTATTTTGAAGTAATTTCTTAAAAAAAAAAAAAGGATTAAGTCAGAATTAGTAATTTGTGCAGTAGTTCAAAGAAACCTCAGCTACATTTTTGTGTGTGCTTATGTACATGTGTGCAATGGCATGAGAGCATTAGCAGTGGAGAAACAGTTGCTAAAATGGTTGATCAGGCAAATAGCTTAAATATTTACTGAGGTTGTCATGTCTCCTTCTGCCTGGTCATGTTTTAATCTGCCTGTGCTGGTTGTCTCATTAATTTAAGAGGATAGAATTTAGTGCAGTACTTTGTGGTTGCCCTGATTGCAGAGTATCCCTTAGGCCAGAAGGAGAAAAAAGGTAAATAATATAAGTGTGTATTCCTGTAATCTTTTAAATAATGCATGTGTGTAAGGAAACCTGAAAAGTGCACTCTCCAGAAATTTCACTTTAAGGTCAGAAGGAATCTTAATGTTCCTCCTGTTTGTACTAATTTTATCACTGTAGGGAATGACAATTTTGCAAAATATATACCTCACTGTATACGTCATTGTGATTTTTTTCAGTTCTTCAGTGACTTCAGTATTGCAGGCTTTTTCTTGGATAGTATTCTGTTGGCAGAAGATTTAGTTTAGTTTTACATGTAATCCATTACATTGGTCTCTCTCTGGAAGTGTCCCTCTTGGTATTCCCCTTTCTTCCTTTGTCTTATCAGATGGAGGGTTTGTTAACAGCAGAGATACCAACATATTTAAATATTTACGGTCAATGCTAGATTTAAATGTTAAATATGCAGCACAAAGTGTTCATTCGCAAGGTTCCTTCATAAATTCCACAATAGACTTTGGAACGCTACAAATCTGTGGAGCAGAGAGCCCTCCCATCTGTCCATTGTGCCTTGTCCTACTTTGTATCGAAATTATGTCAATGGAAAGCATGAAGAATTTTATGTGTAATCTCAAGAAAAAATAAACATCAATTTATTTCCTAAGACTAGTCCAAGCACTTCTACTGCTGCAAATGGCAGTAGTTATATGGCAACAGTTTCCTCTTGTATTAATGTAATAAAAATGCTCACTCAAAAGAGCACCTGCCTCACTTAGCAGTAATGTGCATATATGTGTTTTGGTGCACCTCTCAGTTATTTAGCTGTGTGTGTTTGTGTGCTTGCATGTGTTGAGTTTTTCCTCTTCCTGCAGGACTTCTTATACTTTCATTGGACAGGATGAAGAGTGCCACAAAATAAGCAGCTTATGTTTTATTTTTCTTGTTTAGTACATGGCCCTGTGCCATACTTATTCCTTGCAACAGAAGCCTGGCACTTAAGTCAGATTAGCTCATTTCTTCATGGGTTTTTCTGTTGCACTCATGATAGTTGTTGACTAATCTGCAAATATTGTCCATTGTATGAAGTGAGGTGCCATTATAATTCCCATTTTACCTATGGGAAAGTGAGTCACCTTTATTAAAGGCAAGCTTCCTAGAGTAAGGGTCTGGGTTTTTTGAAATGCATCCTTCATTAACACTTTGTATGTTCATGACATCTGAGACCTTCCATTTATGCTTTATGGTGAAGCAGTTTCCTTCCTCTTGTCCTGTCTTCGCTGTATGCCAGCAGCAGGAACTGTCAGACAAATAGGAGATTTTTTTGCCCAGGTTCATTTTTCTGTCTAGCATCACCATGGTCCTTGAAAGCAAGAGTGGTAAAGAAGGTCTTGTCCAGATTTGTGACATGTTTACAGAGAAATCCACAGCAGTTTAGCTACCAAATGCTAACAAATCTGTATTGAGTGCACAGTGGGGTTTTTGTGTGTGTGTATTAATTTAGTCAAAGCAGCACTGTTTTTCTTAAAAACAGTAAAAGGCTGTGGCTGATAGCAGATTGATTGTACTGCCAAATTTTAAGTCTTTTCTGTGAGGATGCAATTTCCAAAACTTCTCTGTTAAATGTCTTCAGACCTTTTTTTCCTGAAAAAGATGACATGTTTTTCCAGACTTTTAAAGACAGTTGAGCTGGCTTCAAGTGAACTTTCCAAAAAACCCAGTGTAGACAACTCCTGACACAGATATCTAGTATGAAAAATTCCAGCCCAAATATTTAAAATCTGGCAAAGTAATACAGAGCTGGAAAAAAGATATTATAGTCAGAGGTATTTGTGAGTCCTAGTTGAAGATGTCATTGTCTGTATATCTTACTGTATCTTTAGTTGTTACCAGCAATTATTTTTATTTCAATGCAAATCCCTTTTTTCAAGTTTGCATTATGAGAAATTATTGTGCTAAGGGTTAGGGATATTTTTTTAACCTTTCTTTTTTGATGCCTATACTGAGAGACTGATTTAGCTGCATAATCATAAATGAAATTAATTTACTAAGCTTAACTCAGCTTGCTCACTTCAATTACCAGAGACACCAGAATGGTTGTTACGCTTATGAGTCTTGTCCTGCTAATCGAATATTAGAATAGATTTCTTTTCCCCTGTTAGCCAAGTGGAGTTTTCATGTGGTTAAATCTGGTAGTGACCTCCCCAACTGAGAAATTTTCTGTATCCTTTACTTGCTAACTAGTCAGAATTATACTTGGAAGCATTTTGCTGTATATATGAAATCAAACACAATTCTTACAGTGCAAAAGAGTAAAAGAAACCCTGAATGTAGCAAAACCACAATTTCCTGTTGAGACTATAAAACAGAAGAGCTGTCTGTGATTGCTTTCTCAGTAGCAGCATGGAAGGGACATGGTCATGCCAAATGGGTTGATGCTTATGGATATACTAGTCAGAAACTCGTATTTATGCAAGAGGTAGTTGGACAAAGCTGCTTTTAAATCCTAATGGCTATTGTTACAACTGTGAGCTAGAGGTTTGAGTACTGATAGTGTCTGCCTTAGCCTCGTTTCTTATTTCATCAGTTCAAGGACCTTCTGGGGGTTGTATGGGTGGGTGAGTAGTTTTTCCAGCAGACTGTGTATGTTTTAAAGTGCCAGGCTTGTAGCTTCAGTGAGTGGGAAGATGGTCACAAAGCAGTGTTAATAAAATACTTCAGAGAATAATTCATCATCAGTTATTATTTGTTTAGTGTTCGATTTTTTGTGCAGGTGGAAGGAGAGAAAATAATGCCACTCTTTAACTTTGCTAACAAAAGGTATGAGCACAGGAGATACTGAAATGGTGTGCTTGACTCTTAGGATGGTCTCAGTGTCTGCAGAGTCTGCTGGACCTCCTGTGGCTTCCAAACACATCTTCAGGTACTCGTGGGCTTTTTAGGCCTAGGGTTGCATCTTTCAGCTGAACCTGACCAGACTGGCCACTTCCTTGATTGAAAGCAAATTGAAATCACACTGTTCTGTGTTATGTACATGTTGCTTTTCTCTCCATTCTGTTCTTACATGCTTACTGGAGCAGGCTGAAGTCTTCTAGGGTCTGTTGGTAAGGCTGCCATCCTCAGCTGCAGACCAGACAGTGTATGTTTCAGATGTGTGCACTGGTGATGAAACCCGATGCAGCATTTTATGAGCTTTGCTCAGATGTCTTTCTGGACTCCCCCATGGGCAAGTCTCACTTGTGTGAGGAGCAGCATGTAGTGGCAGCCCTGGTTGCCTCTAGAACCCAGAGCAATCTAGTCATGTCAGGGTGGCACAGGGCCAAGCTAGTGATAGGCAAGATTTTTATTAGCTTTGGGCAGATCCTACAAACAGAGATGCACTGCTTCTGGAAATGCGTCTAACAGCACTACTCAGTGTGACCATGCCATTTTGGGTCAGGGCTGGATTTAGGGCCACCTCTGTCCTCCTGTAGTGGGTGGAGAAGCAGTGTCAGCATCTGCATATGGTCCTTGACCAGCCCATCTTCTGGAAGTATTGATGTCTCCAGGCATGGCCAGTCTTCCCATGCACCATGCAATAAAGTGGCATATTGCTGTGGCCAAGGGACCTGGGGTCTGTTCTGAGGGCTGCCTTAGACACAGCTCTCAAACAACACATGCAGGAACAGAGGTGTCTGTGATGAGGCTTCCTGTGGTAAAAGTGATGGAATGTGGCATTTGGCAGTTTGCTTCTTGGGTAAATCACAGCTCTGTGCCTCAGCTTCATTTGTAAAATGGGGTTAATGATACTGTCCTCCTTGTTAAAAAGCTCTTGGTATATGCTGATGAAAATACACACAAAGTGTTATTAAACTAGGTATGATACATAGAAGCTAGGTTTTATTATTGCTCCTACTTTCCCAAACATGGGTTTGCATTGGAATTTTCATCTTGTGCTTAGTACAAGTACAGAAATATATTTATGCAATAAGAACAGTAATGGAAGAAAGAGCTATACTTCTGACATGCTAAAAAGCACCTGAATTATAAGCGCCTTAATATGGGGTTCATAATACGAATTCTTGAAGATCATTGAGTACAAAAGAACATTCAGGGAGTTTCTGTCTCTGCTATGTAATCTAGGAGATAGTAAGTGTGTTGGGCAACACAGCATATTCAGAGAGTTGGGATAACCTCAAGACTCACATGTGGCTGATGACAGAGGTAAGACTTCTCAGAAGTCCAAATTGGGCATCGTAGTCAAGTTTGCAGACTTGCAGGGTCTTCACCAGTGGTGTCTTCATGCTACAGCAGCCTTCTCCCCAAACCCTGCAAGCCACTAGCTGGGCATAAGTGCAAGCAGTGTTTGCCAAGGAGCATCCTAAAGAGTGTCCTCTTTGATCTCTGTCTGAGGGCTGAAATGAAGGACCAGGTTTCTCGTGAAATCTTCTCAGACTGGGTTGGCAAGGGAGAGGCTCTGGACCGAGCAGTTCTCTGTCACATGGCACTGCATAACCTGACAGACAACACTGTTACATTTTCAGTCTTCCTGTAGTATTTTACTGAAAGTTTAAAATATTATAGAGGTTTGAAATGCCCACATTACTATAGCAGTGCTGTACAGAGCATTGTAGATGGGTGCACTCCCTTTTATATTCTATGTGTGCTGAAGATAATGTTCAGGGAGGTGAGGCTGCTTGAATTTCCTTTTCCTCATACCCAAAGTAGTCTTTTTTTCTCCATCTTGCTGAGAACTACTGTCAGTTTTACCTCCCAAGTGCCAAAAATCCTCCAGTTTCAAAAAAGCCCCAAAACCTAGCCAGCACACTCAAATTAATAAAATGTAACAGTTTGATACTCTTAAACCTGCTAGAAGAGCTCTTTCATGGTTGACTGGGTGGCTCAGGAGGTAACTAAGGGGAGATACTTTTTCTTCTCTTAGTCACCTGTTTGAGACTTTTCCAAGCTAAAAAATAATATTCATTATGCAATCGCATATGTTCATATCTCTGCTAAATGAGTTGTGCTGTCTTCGGGTCTTAAGGGACAAGAGCATATCAAACAGTCGTTTTCAAAGTGACCTTTATCTCCTTTTCCTCGGTGACCTACCACCCTATGAATGCTTGCATTTCTCAGTTCAAACACCTTTTTTCATAGAAAATAAAGCTCACAAGTTTGCATTTCCCAGGCTTATTGATGAGGTGGTGTGTTTTTGTTGTTGTTGAAACTCTCTATTCTCAAGGTAGCTTAACTGCTCTATACCCAAGTTCCTTCAGAACTCCTAGTTATATACCATGTGCACAAAGCACATTCCTTTTCTTTTTCTGTTTTTCTCTGCTTAATTTTTTTCCCTTACTAAAATATCAGTTTTGATGTCTTGAAGAAATAGGTCAGGACTGAAATCAAAGAACAATAGGGCTGGAAGATCCAAAAGAAGGCATCTCATCCAGGTCCGTCCATGAGGCTGGATCATGTATATGTAGACAATCCCTGCTTTCTTTTTTTTTTTTATTTTTTAAAGTTTTCTTTGGAAACTTCCAGGGATGGGATCCCAAAACTGGCCAAAGAAGGAAGCTTCAGTGTTTAATTATTTTGAAATTTAGGCCATATCTGACATGAGACTCCTTTGCTGGAAAGAAAAAAAAAAAAAGAAATTGCTTCATTTTTCTCCAGTCAGAAAATTCATTTGTTTGTCTGAGGGAACCATATATGTATTTGTACTGCCTCATCCCCACTTGCGGTCTTCGCTTTTCAACTTACATGAATTAGATTCTTTCAGCTTTTCTTCACCTCCTTGGTACACCTCTTCTCAGTGTTGCTGATTTCTCCAATTAGATACCCAATCCAGTTTGTGGTGAATGCTGATGGGAACAAATCTCTTAGTGTCTTACAGCATTACTCTCCTTAATTAGTCCTGTGACAACGTGAGAGTTCATGGATCCCAATGATTTTCCTACAAATCTTTTTTTTGTCCTTTAACATAAAATCTGTGCTCCTGCATTTTGCTTCTAACTTGGGATGAACATTTGGCAGAAATAACTCCAAACCTGTGTCATTTAACCATGATACTTTCTCTCACATTCCCCTTCTTTTGCTGTAAAATATGCATGTTTTCTGTGACAATGTTATCATAGATTATATATTGTAATAGCCCTGTAGGTGACAACATTTAGCACCGTAAGAAGATACCACTGTAGTGTTTTGTGTTTAAAAGGTGAGAAACAGTGGGGCTCAAAAGAGGATCAAAATACTATATATATTTTGAGAAGCTTATTTCAGAAGAGCTTATGCAACTGCATTTTTTTAATATGATAAAAGGAACTTCAGCCTACTTTAATGAAGAAAGAGCAGGGCTTATTTCTGAGTGTTGGCCAGTTTGGTACTTATTGGGGCCACCTTGAGTTGTAAGGAAGTGCAGCTCATAACTCTTCCATCATTTTCTCATTTGACAAAGGAAATGCATGGTGAGCAATAAGAAGTACAGTGCACAGATGTGTTATTTTTAGGGACAGAGAAGCAAAGTAATTGCAATGGAACTAACCTTGCCCACTTAAAATCACCAAGTACAGGAGCTCAACAGAAAATAGAATTTAACTAGTAGGTATACAGTTAATACATTTGTGTTTGTGTTCCAGATGCATGTAATTTTGTATACAACTAAGCAAAAATACTAAAGCCCGTTTTCCCTTTTTCATTTTTGTATGCACATTCAAAACATTAAGTTTAAGGAGCTGTACGCCATTAGTTTCTAAGATTCACAATTGTTCCTAGAACACTGAAAGTAGCTCTTGCAATGATAATTGTAAAATGTTCAAGTAATAGCAAACAGGTTTGCATTTAGTGTAATGATTAGATAACTAGGGAAAAAACAGCTATTATGTGTTCCTGGACCAGAGTGGAGGTAGAAAGCAAGAAAAGTATGTGGTGTGACTGCATATTATTGAAAATGTAGCACTTTATATTTACTTTGCACTTAAAAATTTGAATGATCTGACTAACAGAAACAGACAATATAATATAAATGGTTTGGAATACATTAAAAATGTATACAAGACAAATCGCTATTTTATAATCATTCAGCAATGTAGTAAATTTGCACTGCAGGTTTGATTCATAACAAATTTGCATAACATTTATGTGGAGTTTTCATTGTGCTAATACAGTTCTTTTAGCCACTTTTTAATGTGTGCTACCATTCTATTATATACCTTTGGGGGTACTTGAAAAAAGGGAGGGTGGGGGATGTGAGTTAGCAGGAAGAATATGACAGAGTTGTAAGATGAAGGTTTGTAATCATAGAGCTGAAAAGCTAGGAAAAAATGGATTGAAAAGTGTATATAACTTAAAACTGGGCAAGTAGAGGAGAAAAACATGTATTCTGGGCTCCCATGTGGATTTTATTACATGGTATTCACTTCATCATTCAGGAGGGTGTGAGATGAAAGATGGGTATCAAGAGTGCATGGATTGAAGGGGCTTCCATGAGCAGCTATGTTAAATGAAGGTGTTTGTTAATATACCTTGATTTGCATATGTTTTATATCCTTTCCCAAATATTCCAGGGGCAAATGAATGTTTACATTGTATATTTTGCCATTTACGATTGTAGCTCTTAATTCTCTTAATTCCTTTCCATTCAAAAGACCAGTTTGGAAAAAGCAGTGCAAATTTGCTTTGAGGCAGAAATGGGAAATACAAAGGCATGAGAAGAGAATTGGCATTAAAGCTTAGGTGGAATAGATCCATTTGAGAGAGGTCTGGTTTGACATTTCTATCAAACCATCATCTTCTTGCTGATGGGCAAAAAATTGAATAGGAAATCATCAAAATCCCAGCTGTGAAATCTGTCTGTGGGAAAAAAATATATTTACCAGTATGCTTACATCTGCGTTCCAATAACTTCTAGAATTTCTCTTGTCACCCACCCTACCTCCCCACCCTTTGTCTCTTTTCTGTATTCATCTTTTCTTACTTTGTAGAATCTACACAAATCCAATGAGAAATAAATGCATTGTCCTGTACATAGAACATCATAAACAGATTTCCTGCTGCTTTATTCTCAACACCATTACTTAAAATCAGTTTTATATCTTCAGATAGCCTGTATAAATATTTATTACTTGCAATATTTTAATCTTGTATTTTAATAATGTAATGCAAAGTTTAAAAGTTAAAAAGTAAGCCAAGTGGCTGGCCAATGCGTGACTGAATGTATTTATGTACTGGTTTTGAGTAGGAGGATGTTAGCAGAGGTACCCATCTGTGTACCTTGTACGAAGCAATAGGCAAATGTTATGTATTTGTTCCTTTGTTTAACAAAATTTATAAAGTCTTTTGGAAGACAATAACAGAATTTCTATGCTTGGTCACAAGGTACAAGTGTAATAATGTTTTTCTAGGTATTTTGCAATGCCTAAATTGTCTCTTCTAAGCAGCTCCACTTCTTGCAGTTTATTTTCTCAGTTTGCTCAGATGTCCTGGTGATTATGCTGGATACTAGTTCTGATGGCTAGACTTCTGCCACAGTCACAGTTACATTTGAGTTAGTTAAATGCAAGGTTATTCAGCATCCTAAATGAAGAGGAATGGCTTTTGATTTAGCCTGTTCTTCAGTGGTTTTGCTTTGTCTCTTCTGCATCTGGGAAGGTAGAAACATGTTCCTCAGAACCATGAGGCCAGCACCCATGAAGTTCAGTTTCTGAACATTCAAAGGGTAAAAAAAAAATAAAGGAAGAGGTACACAAAGTAATTTGGGCACTCCTTTTCTATCCTTGCTGAATAGGGAGTTTGCAGCCATGTTCTTAATTCAAAGCTTGGCAAGGAGTTTGAGTTTCCATTAGATTCCTGAAGGCTGCTTTTCAAGATGATAGATGTAAATGTCGTGCAGTGATGATGACATGAATGTTAAAAGTGACAGTGTAAGGAAGTAAATGCATTTATACATTTGTGTAGAGAGAACACCTCTGGTGAACTTTGTGATAGTGAAGTAGCCTTCTCTGCTGTTGCCTTGAACTTTATGTCTTACAGAACAATGTATAGACAGCAAAATGGTATATTCTGTGCAGATACCTAGAGTAACTTTCTCAATGAGATTCAAGTAATTATAAAGAAGATCAGTAAATTTCATGTCTGAGAGAAACAGAAAAGCCTTTTCTAACAAGTACTGCAGCCTGTTCTGCCATTTATCTTGGCACACCAATGATTCCTGTTCCAGCTGCGTGGTCGGCTGCCTGTGCTTCAGTGGAGAGGCAGAGTGACCACGGTGCCTTGTCCGTGCTTTTGGCAGTCTTTAACTGAGGAAGTAGATGTCCCAAATAGAGTGAAGGATGGGAGATAAAAATATAAGGAATGCCATTCCAGGTAAGATTGAACTCTCCCAACTGTGGAACCACACCCATGCTTAAAGAACAGAGATGCAGGGCCCAGTGAAGAGCCTCCATCTGTCTCCACTGGCAAGAGCGGGAGCTGTGTCAGCCTGCTGAGATTTGGAATGGAACTCGTTTTATGAATATTGCCAGTGGCATTAGATATCACAAAATAGCAAATGAAGTCATTTTAGGGACCTCCCATGTAAGTGTTTCACAGGCACACTTTATTCTCTTCTCCCAGTATTTTAGGTAAGAGAGGAAGATAGTTCCCTGGCTTCACCTCACCTAGAGGATCACAGTTTAGTAACTAAATGTAAAATGATTTTGTAGCCGAAACAAAAAAACTAAATGACCAGTTCACAAGTAACATCAGGAATTTGTACTTTAAAATGCCCCTTTAATATTTCCTTCTCCTTCTTTGTTCTTCATATGGTGGGCTGCCTTTCTGAACCATGATTGCTGACTTTCCTACACAAGAAGCAAAATAAAAATAAAGTTTTTTCTAAAAGTATTTTATTAGTGTGGCTCATTAGAGAAGATTTCGTTGTCCCTTAAAACTGCTCACACTCAAAGTTGCTGTATAATCATAAAGAAAATGCTTAATGATGGTTAGGTTGAGATAAATTAGTGGGTTTGGTTGATATCAAAGCTGTAAATATATCTTCTTTACTGTTAAATGACTGTAATAATAAATTTACTTTCTATATTAACATTAATAACCGTTGCAAAGCTGTTACTAAGAGAAAGGTGCAGGAGATTTGGTGGTCCATTCCGTATAGCATGCTGAATGGTTGAGAACAAGATGAGCAAAATTGATGCTGTGTGTGATAAGACTTATCTGACTCCTAGCCTATAACAACTGGCTGAAGAAAATGTTCGTCCAACTCAGAGGTAGCAATAGGGCATTTTAATGAGACTTTTATCGTATCCTTTATTCTGAATTTTTGCAACACATTTTAAAATAGATTTTCTTGCAATTCCTATTATAGTATCAGTGTTTCTAATTTGAGCATTCAACCCTGATTTGGACTGGGGTTGTTTTTGCAGTTGCAAGCTGTATGCTTTTTTTCATTCAGAGGGGAAAATAGAATGAAGAGTAAAACACATATAATTTAGTGATTTTTCAGTAAATACAGGGAACTGTGTGCAATGAATGCTTAATTTTTATGAACTGGAACCTTAAATCATAAATAAAATGTTAATTTGTAGACATGTGTAGTTGTGAAGCAGATGGAAAAATAGAAATGTGCCGGAAAAGTAGGTATTTGCAGAAGCTAATGAAGTTAATTGGTCTCATTTGGCTACACTATTTTCCCAAACCCCCCAAAGACTGGGCTTTTTAATTCTTTAATTAAAAATGAGTAAGGTATGCTAATATTATAACCTTTACTTTTTTCCCAGCTTTCTATATACACACATCTTATTAATAGAACCACCCTTAGCAGTTCAATATTAGCAAGCACATTAGTAATCTGGAAGTTCTAAGGAGGGTGCCAATATTTTGAAACAATAATTAAAAAATTAGCAATCCATGAGTTAATATATGCTTTAAAACCCTAATTATTATTTCCTTTTCCTGTTTCTACATGATTACAAAGAAAGGATCTGTTTTTCTCCAATTTAGAGAATGTAAACTAAAGTACACAGAACAGTTTTGGCTGTGGAAGATTTTAATTTTAAATAGAAATATTTAAACCTATTTTGATTAGCAGGGCTACGGGCTAAGTCTGCAGCAAAATACTGGGAACAGGCAATATCAGTGAATTGATACACAACTAGATGAGTTCCCCTAAACTGTTCTTTTATTTACTGATGGGAGGGAAACATTGGGAGCTATATATTCTCCTTGCTGATGGGCATTGGAGAAAAGAAGCTCAGTCCCCGTGCTGTACGATGGGGCGTGGGGGTGCAGTGAACATCCACCACTGCAGCCCAGGCACCGCTCGCTGAGGGATTCTCTGGCCCTCCATTCCATATGGAATCTTCTGTATTTGCATGATTGAGTTTGAGCATCTACTTACGGTTTCAAAGGATTTGGATAATGTTACATTGTAGGGTTGGAAATCTCTTTGAATACTAGGTTGCAGAGGGACAAAGACGTAGTTTCAACGCATTTATTAGGCCCCTGCTGTAGAAGCGAGGAACAATAAACCATCTTTTTTAAGTTAAGAGTACTTGGAACAGGCCTTTCCAATAAATCCTGGGTTTAAAAAGTGAGGTACATGCTGCAGTGCTGAAGTTGTTTGTTCATCTGGAGTGTATTAGGCTCTTGATTAATAAGAAGACATCTGCAATTTTACATAAGAAACAGAACGGGCAGTTTGGCACTTGTAAATGGAAATGGGGAGAGAAGAGCCAAACCTGTACAAAGTCATCTACTCTTCATTGCCGCTGATGTTGATAATAATAATTACTACAGTGGTTAAATATATATATTGATAAAATGTTTCAATCTGAAGGTCTCAGCAACCCAAATTTTTACAAGAACTACACATCTTTAGGAACTAGTAGCTTTTCAGAGAGCTCTATAAAATGGAAAGCCATCTTTGTGTACCTAATCTCATCTCACAGGTCTCACACTGATATCTGACAAAAGTAACGTATTTGAAGTAGATGAATTTACACTGATATAAGACTGATGTAGACTAATTCTTGGTGTTACCTTACATCTCTCCAAAATGTGAGAGCAAAATCTTCAGTAGAAAAGTAGCAAGCCTGTCAGAGATTCATCTTTTGTAGGAACAGTCTTACATCTTAAATTTAAGAATGCTTAAAAAACATCCAACACGTAAATTGGGCAAAAACTGTGTAAAACTCCAAAAAGACACTACTGCCTAACATATCCAATGAGTGTGACAACTGAGAGCCCCAGTGAAAGCCAGTAAGGTTTTGAGGGGTTTTTGGTTTTTGTTTGTTTTTTTTATAATGGTGCATTTAACTATGCAAGTCTGTAATTTGGTAGAGAAAATAGAACTGTTGTCAGTAGAGTTTCAGTGAAATTTGTTCCCAGTTAGAAACTGATTGTGAGGGCCAGCAAACAAAGCATTAGTATTAATTTCAGGAAGTCACATGCATTGTTAATAATCCATAAAAGGGCATATTCTGAACAACTGAACACCTCACTCTAAAAAAAAAGTTGATAATATGACTCAGATGGTAGATCAGCACTTTTTTCAATAGAAAATGACAAGTTAGTTCTTGCCAATGAATTCTTGATTAGGAGTAGAGGAATACAGGAAGTTTTCAATATTTAGTGTTGAAAACTTGACCAAAACAATTTGATCCTCTTGGCACTGTGAGCATAGTCAAAGTGTAGGGCAATGGTGAAAAGATGAAAGGAACTAGAGAGACACATCTGAAAGTTTTCCAGAGTTGGCTATAAAGCAGGACTTCACTAAGTTCATAAAGTGGAGAGTACACAGGAATAATTCTGATCCTTTTTCAAGCCATCTATCTGCTTTTCATGACTCCATAAATATTTGTAGCAACTCTTAATAAGGAAATGTAGGATTAGCAAAACAATTCATGCTGGGTAGCCTTCAAGGCAGTTACATCTGGAAGTGGGGAGCCACGCCATATGATCAAGCAGCTCTTTACAGACCATGTGCAAGTATTCCTTGTGCCTGTGACAGGGCCATTAAGTGCCGTTTAAGAAGTTACTCTACCTACACTTGAACGCACTGGGACTTGATGTCCTACTATGTAACGAACCACTGTGCATCTCATTTTAGCTGACCCATGGGAGAGGCAAAGTTTGGCCATCAGTGTCATCAAAAATGTTGTTTTCACATCTGTATTTCCTTTATCATCCTGCTGGGCCAGCTGAGAGTCGTGCTGCAGTCATACCCTGTGAGATACCTCCAGCCAGTCAGCTGGCTAACAGGGACAGCCAGGAGCAGTGTGCTCCCTGGGAGGAGGTCTCACATTTGGAATGCAAGCTGTGGCTCAGTTAACCTTGCAGGCTTTTCTGGAAGAGTGACTTCAGAAATATGAGTTAGTTTGTTTTTTATCAGGAATTGGTTAAAGATGTAATTTACATCTGAGGGTCTTTGTGGAAGAAGGAAAAGCTTTTTCTTAGGATGTACCTATATTTGTTTTTGCATATATATAAATTTACACATGCACATTATTTTTCATATATATGTTAGATTTCCAGGTAGTCACTTCAGAATGCATTTTGTATATCCAAGTTAGTGTTTAAGTATTTGTACTTGGTTAAAAAATGGTTTAGAGCTGACTGTTTTAAAATACAATCACAGTGTGATTTTACTGAAAATACAGGTCTGTGGGAAGTTTAAAAAATCCTGCAATACAAAGACTTTTTCTGTGGGAAGTTTAAAAAATCCTGCAATACAAAGACTTTTTTTAATGTAACTTACAGAAAAGCAAAACTGTCATGGTAGCATATAAATAGGGCAGATGGAAATATCCCCTCGAGGCTATGGGACTTGAGTTAATAAACCTTGAAAAGTTACCATAATTTTCACTTTGTATTTTCCTTATAAACCCAAGTAATATAGCTCATTCATTTTGAATATTACCACTAGACTCCCAGGCAATAAGTCTGATTTTGTTAAACCCTACTTCTAACCAGATCCAGACCAAAGCTAAAATGCTCATCCCATTAAAAGTTAATAGCAAAAATTCCATTGGCTTCAGCAGGGCCAGGATTTTCTTCTGAGACTTTGAATTTTAGTATATTTGTTAATGTAAGTCAAATGAAACAGCCTAGTGTTCAAAAGGTTGGCCAGTTCTTTCTCTACTAGTCCTCCTCTATCTGTTGGAGGTGTCTGCTCATATTTCTTTGGTATAAATGTCTTGCTAGAAGTTTCATCGGTTTGTTTAGTATGTCACCAGTATACCATGCGTGCAACACACAGAATATTAGCTTTTTTTGCAATTAAATGCATGGGGAAAGGGATGAACATAGTTGAGCTTATGAAAAAGATCATTTAGGATTAAAATCTTCATGTAATATGAGTAGGAGCTCATGGTAAAGCTAAGTTAGGGTCACGTATTCTCTTTACCTCATAGAAGAGAATCTGAGTTGATACAAACTGCCTCTTTGGAGGAACGCAATGTTTAGATTGTGAAGGAAGTCAGTAAATTAGAATATTCCAGCGTCAGTAATTTGTGTCAAGTAGCAAAAGAAATGTAGACGTTTTCTGTGGAAATAAAATGGTCCAATGTGGGGATGGTAAGCCTCAGCTAAAGCAGCAGACTTTAAAGCCAAGGAACAA
Source organism: Pardalotus punctatus (assembly GCA_013400915.1). Lineage (NCBI taxonomy): Eukaryota > Metazoa > Chordata > Aves > Passeriformes > Pardalotidae > Pardalotus > Pardalotus punctatus. Next base: position 383,518 of record VZTX01025953.1, on the reverse strand, counting down.
AAGCCAAGTAGTTATGTAGAAAATTCAGGGAGAATGCAGCTTTTCTTCAGCCATCCCACTCTCTAAGCAGCAGAGAGAATGTTGTACCAGTGCATTCTAAAATCCCAGCTCATGGCTGTATGAAACCAAGAAAACAGATCCTGCCATAATAAAAACACATGTAAAATTCCTGGAAATGTTTCCTGTTATAGGCTGCCTGGTTAGTATAGGGTGCCTGCACATGGTACAAAGTCAGCAATTGTCTGCTCTGATGTTGTTCATATTTCTTTTTGCCAGGAAGATGAAGATCAGACCGGAAGGTTATCGGTCTCCTTTGCAGTCATGCTAGGATCAGAAGGAATAAAAAAACTAATTGTCTTGATTGCATTTCAGATTGTTTTGTTTGGGATTATGCCCATGAGATAAAAAGCCACAAACCAGGCTTTTTTCTTCCACAGTAAAAGCCAGAGAAGAGCTTTTGCTTTGGAGTTGATACAGAGTAGTCCAAAAAATGTCCTGCAAGCCAGATCCAGCCCACAGCATGATTCTGCCCAGATTACCAATTTTTTGAAGTGACCCTGTGTTGGGACTGTAGCTCGGCAGGAACAGCTGTTACTGGCTCCTCCGGATGGTCAGGATGCTCTTAGTGCACCCCTCACTCCCCAGCTCTTCACTCCTCAAGCTGCCACTGTGTCCATGTTGTGGGTGAAGGCTCCTGTCCCATGACTGCAGACCCTGTTAGGTATCCAAGGAGCTGACCCAAAATTGGCATCTCGCCAAGAGCAATTAAATGGTTGGACCAAATGGATAATACCTTATTCCAAGATGAGTATTTGCTTTTTTCCACAAGGCAGTCTTCCATTGCATCTCTTTTTTTTTTTTTTTCCCCTGTCTTTATGTGGCATGTGAGTTATCAGGGGAGTTAGAGGTTGCAGTTCCATTAGCTGTCTGGAGGCATTGGCAATATGTGATATTTTCATTTGGTCTGCCCTGAGCTGAGCTTGCTTACAGGAGGTCTGCAGTATATTTGAAGGCACGTAACATATGCCTCCAGCAGACACATTTTAGAGGAGTGAAACTGGTGGTAGCACAACATCCGCAAGGCTGTGGAAAAGGGGGGGAACATTTAGACGATATGCCTTGGGGCTGCCTTCTTAATGGGCTTGAGATAAAGAAGCAGGAAGTGTTCTGGTGTTCTGGGATGTGGAGAGACACATTTTCAGGTTAGTACAGGATACATGTTGGGAGTATTATTGACCAGCATTGTTCCTTCCCCAGCAAGAAGGGCTCTGGTTCTACATCCTAGTGATGAATTTCCAGCTTATTTGAACAGTTTGCTTATTTATCTTGGACAAAGACCATACAGCAGTCATCTGGGCTAGACTAGTGTAATGTGCTCCTAATTGTTTCCCTTGAAATTATTCCGGAGCCTCTTTGGGGTGGAAAACTGATATATTAAAAAAATACAGCCCTGTCCATGTAGCTGTTCAAATTTTAATCCCCTGGTTCTCGGGCAGCAGCCTTGCGCTCCATGTCCCCGTCTGGCAGTTGCTCGCGGTTGGACATGGCTTTCTCTCCCTGGGCTGAGTCAGGCACAGGCCGAAGGCAAGTCTTTCTTGTCCTCGGTTGTGGAACTCCCTGCCAGAGCCCCTTGCTGGCTGCCTTTAAGGCAAGCTGCAAGCCCTGTTTATTTCAGTTGGCCTATCCATGACTGTTTTATGGGCTCCCTACCTTTGTTTTTGCATCTGCTACCCTTTTGTTTTTCTCTTTCCTTTAACTAGTCAGGAATTGAATCTTTTGGGGCTGGCAGGTCCCTTTTGAATTCCGTGTGTATAGCATATTGTAACATGCTATTAGATTTTGCTTTCTACTTTTACTGTTTTGCATTTGGCTCTTTATGCTACTTGGCTTGCAATTGGTGCTTTAGAAAAGATCAAATAAATATATCATTGTGTCAAGTCTTATTTTGTATGAGGGTTAAATCCAGTATCCAAATATAGAAGAATGTGTTTATGGGGAAACGTAGTACTGAGAGAATTAGAAAGAAAGCTCCAATTAAAAAGCAAGCTGATTCCATGCCATTTGCTATGCCATGTTTTCTTTAAGAGAAAACTTCCACTGTAATTAGCAAGAAAGTGCAGCCTACCGGCCAATGCATTACCTAACACAGAGCCTACTATTCAATCTTAGGAATAGATTGTGCTTTTATATTCTCCTTTGGAGGCTGATGATACTGTGAAGTCTAGTATCAGCAAAACAGGAGTCTAAACACGAGCAGAGTCAGGAAATCTTGTACAATAGATGATAAATAGCGATTTGGTTCATTGGCCACTTCAGGAGGAAGCATGTAAATGTAATCGTGGAATACAATGGTCTGTGCTTCAAATTCAAGTGCTAGAATTAAAGTGTCTGTTTTCCATCCTGGACAAATGATTTAACTGTTATGTACATACCTCAGCCCTTGTACATGATGTTGTTATTTGTATTATGCGGGATGCCATGGGATCAGCAGAAGTTCAGGTCTTTGTTTTAGAAACTGCATAGGACTCAGCGAAAAGACATGTTTTACCTCACATTGAGGTAAGTCTGATAACATCAACCAGGGGAATGAAACAAACAACTAGGAGGAAGAGGAAATAGCAGCCAAGTGCTGTACAAAAAGCAAGGGTCTTAGTTCAAATATTGTCATCTGAAAATGGTTTATGGGCACTAAAACAGAGGAGTGAACCCAGGGTAAGGTCATGCCTCTTTGCTGAGCATTGGGAATCCAGGAAGTTACATATCATCCATCTAAGGAAGTTCCACTTGTAAAATACTATCAAAGCCCAAGTCGTTTAGGGCAGCTTGGTCCTGCAAAACATTACAATTATTAATCATTTGACTAATCCACATTAATCAGTACAGCCTAGTAGCAAAATTATTAATCGGCTTGGTGAACTGAGTAATCTTGCCAAGAAATGAGCCTACTTGGAATTTTAAAATTTATGAAAGAATGTAAAACAAGATGACTGGAAAAAATGCAAAATCTCCTCAAAATCAGCTTTATCTCTCATCTCGCTCTTTCCATTTCATCCATCACCAACAAGACCAAAAACTTTGATGAAGGCTGGTATTTGGAAAGTAAAGTATTTGTTCTGTGTATGTGGGAAAAGTGAGTCTCTCCTTCCCAAACATAAACACAAGAGAGAAAAATAAAACTAAAGGTAAAAGTAGATGTGTGAGAAGGGAGAGTATTTGTTTCTTAATTGTGAGAAGGATTGTTGTTAGGCTTTTAAGAATGGAACATATAAATGAGTACACGAACAGCATACAACATTCCATCCAGAAATTTAACTGTGATCAAAACATGTAGGATACATTGGAAGAAGTGTAAGAGTCTTCTAGGCTTCAAGAAGCCTCAGGGGATTCAAGGGAATAATCTGGTGTGTGTAGCACAGCCATCTCACTTGAAGCGAGGAAAAATAAGGCAGAGGGTAGTAAACAAAGTTTGACACGTATATTTCAGTACTGGAAGTAATAAATAATGGTTGTTGGTGGGAGCTGAGTGCTTCACTGACAAGAACAAGATGGCAATAACTAACTTGTCCCAGATGAAGAACAAAATCTATTTTCTGTAGATAGAAGGATGACTAATTGAAAATGTCTGAACATCAACAATTACAGAATGGAGAGAAGTGTCTTTCTCTTGGCATTTAATGCTATTTCTACTGTTTCAAATTGTATATTGTCCTTACATTCCCTTCAAGGAGTGACACAATCCTCTCCTGTCTTCAGACATTTGTACCTTCTGTGGCACTTCAGGCTGCAAATGTTCTGAACCAGAGGAAATAGAAGCGGTGGTTCTGCTGAGGAAGGGCTACTGCTTTCTAGAGCAGGTTGATGACACAGGCTATTGAATCCTTACAGAGAATTGTTTATCTTCTGGTTTTAGATGGTTTTAATTCCTCCAAATTACTCCTTGAATAATAGGAAAAAGGGCAATTTGAATCTCAGTGACAGATTGGACATAACAGGTTGCAACTATTAGGTCTAATTTTACCATACTGAGAAATAAAATTGCCTAAACATAAACATCGATCACTGATGCAGTAAATTAATTTGTACAGAAAAAGTAGTTTAACTGCAGTGCACATTAAACATAGAAAATTTTCAAAATTACAGCTCTCTGAATTAATTTGTACACTTGTTTACTTGTTAAAAGCAAAGCGTAACTTTTGATTTTCTTTTCATTCTCTTTGTGACTTTGAATTGTGAAAAGTGCAGACAATCACTGATTATTCTTTCTCTTCTTTTTTTTTTTGTCCTCCGTTGCTGATGAGGTTAATAGACTTACTAAAGACCTCTTTAAAATATTGTTTCATTCTAGCAAGCAAATTCAGCATTTCAATAGGTTTGAATTATGTTTTGTTAAGAACTGGTGATGTCAGGTAATTAAAAAATTTACGATTTGGTTCAGCAATGAGCTTACATTCAGGTGTGTCCTCAGGCTTATTTAAACTGTTGAAGTCTTCCAAACTGTTCCACAAAAAAAGTCATCTGTATCTTCTTCCTTCTACTCCCAAAAAATCTGTACATACTACTACCCCACATTTTAATATGGTATCTAGAGACTTAACACAGATGCTAGCCAACTTTTCTTCATTATGGCAGTTGCTATTTTTAATATGCTTATTGGTTTATAAAATGGAAAACAATATGCCCTTCTTACTTGAAACTGTGGCTGCAGTGTTACTGATCATACGCAGTTGCAAGTGCATATGTAAGCTGTATAAAGGTTGCCTAAGTCACAGTGGAACAGGATGTGCCAGTGTGGCTTATTTTGATGGTATCTGGTGTCTACTGTTTTCAAGGACAGTAGTTCGATTCAAACACAATTCTGATAAGTGGCAGGTTTTCATGTCTTTAATGCCCTGACAAGGGCATCACTCTCAAGAGAGGGAGGTGAAACCATTTGGATGAGAATTTCTTCCCCTCTCCTTTGTGCTGACTCACCAAGATAATGGACAATTAATAGTGAACCTTCTCTGCAGGGAAAGTCTCAGGTTATCACTAATAAAAAGTGCTCATGAAGTGTTTGGACACAAAAGGGAGAGAAAAAATTAACATAAAATTGTAGAAAGCAGGACCAGCACAAGGCTCAATCTACAATATGAATTTTTTTTCACCTGAAATTATGGTGAATGATTTTTCAGTAGCAGCAGCTGCAACTTTTTAGACCTGGCTCATTTCTTGTGGACTGTGAAAAGAAAGGACAAGAGGAATGTTGCCATTCATATATTTTTTTGTGGTCAGGGAGAAAGCTGGCTTGTATATTTTTTAGAGATACCAGTTAGTAGGGCTGATTGCTCTTAGTTACCAATCACATCATGCTGTAAATCTTCCCTGGTAGGATACGAAGGAGCAGTCTAAATAAACTGCTCTTCACCTTCGGATCCAAGAGCAGGTTTGCAGGTTTCTCTTCAGTTTCACTTTCATCCTCATTGCTTACATTTAGACTATATGTGGGATTACTTTCCTTTTCTGAAGAGTGTACACTTCTGCTTGCTCAGGGGGAGGGTCACAAATTGTGAGTGCATGTAGCCCTCAGTTTTTGCTTCACTGGGCAATCCTAGCGACTCTCCAATGCTCCTGGAACAGCCCACTGCCCCTGAGGTCACCTGGAGAAGGAATTGCTGGAGATCAGCAGAGCCCTGCTCACATTCACAAGTCAACAGGCAGCCTGCCCTGGGGATTGTTGCAGTGGCTGTACCTGTGCTCCAGATCTAGTAACCAATGATGCGATTGTGTGCCTGCCTCTGTTGTCCAAGTAAACATAGAAAAGATGTACAGTGTTTCCTGGAGTTAGTCAAACCAAAGATTAGTTTAAACTGAGAGTGGAACAGGTTAACTGATCTTTCTCTACCCTAAGCTTTCATTTTTCCCTCGCAGCACTGAGCTGTCAATAGAGTGTACAGACTGATAAGTATGGGTTCTCCTCAGCCTGAAGAGATCTGTCTGATAAGATGGCCTGAAAAAAGAGAGAGAGAGAAAGTACGTTAACTGCTTTGACTGCAAAATACCCCCTGGTAGCCAGTGATAAGACACCTTGAGCTGCTCAGAAGACCTTAGTCAGGATGTAAATGAAGCCAGTAAAAAAAAAAAAGAAATTTCAAATCCAGCTGCTATTCTGCTCTGCACTTATTTCCAGCTCTGACAGCAAAAGGCTTAATTTACTGTATTTCACACCGGGCTTCCATTCTACACTGAGGAAGCTACAAAGGGTTGTTTTAGATATAGGCTTTAACAAAGTGAAGATCTCTTTATTTTTGGAGAGGCCTCTACTTCAGACACTTTAATTGTGTGTTTCAGCAGGCTTTTTGGTGAGTGGAAATTATACAGAAGAAAAGGAAAAGTCTGCCTTTTACAAATAATCTTACCTTTTGGTTTTTTTATAATTTAATCACCCAAATAAACCTATATCAACTTGAAAGGATTGAGTGAAGCATGTACATATTTGAAATGCACTCTTACCCTGTAAAATTCCACATCATGGGACTGATATTCTGCAAGATAAGATGACAGTAGGTGTGACAGTCTACATATGACATCTTCATAGTAGGATTAGGTCCTCTGAGCACTGTGAACTGGGAAGTTCATTAGGTTTCCCATACAGGCTAGACCACCTGTATATTAATGGAAGCCACTCATTCCTGTGCCTGTCCCATGGCACAGACATCCACGTGTTACCGTTCAAGCAACCTGGGGAAAATGAGGGTCAGGAAGAAAGGACTGTCTTACCCAGCATTTTGTCTGCATTGAAAAGGCCCATTGCCCACAGCGTGACTGCTGCACTAGAGTGGGTGTAGACATTTGTCTGCCATCCTGTTTAAAAAACCAAGGTTACCTTTGCTCCAGGACATCTTTTTTAACAGCTGTGCAGCACATCTGCACTAACAGTCAGATCTAAAAGAAGTGTGCCTAAAATGGGATGTAGATGGACTGTAAGAAGCTAAATAGAATCGGTTATCCAAAACTCACCTCCCTGGGTTTACCCTACTTTGGTAGGCACGTCTTCTTTTCATGAAAATTTCTCAGGTTGCTGTAGTTGGGCAGTTTGTGCAAACCATCCTAGTGTGAGTATCTGGGTACCCATTGCCTTTGATCAGCCTGCTGCATGGAGAGTGTCATACTAAGCCCAGGACTTGTTGGGCACTTTCAGCAGAAAGTGCTTTGTTCCTGTCTTCCCTACCTGGGGGCTGAGTAGCTGAAGTATTGCATGGCATGAGGCCTTGGTTCACTTCCCTGAGCATCCTGAGCAGACTCAAAGCCATGTTTCCTGCCTGTGAGCAGAGGGTCTTAAGTTGTGCAAAGGTCCCTTCTCTTGGAAGCTGGGCATGCTGAAGGAAAGAGTATCTTATTCATAGGACTTGTAGGAGCACATTTGAGAAGGAACTTGTTAACCTGTGGAGAAGGACACTCATCTAGTCTGGAACTGGTGCTTAAGTTTATTTTTGTTTTTATCCAGTGCCTCTTTAATGTATGAAGAGCCCAGTACTCCCCTTTCCCAGCTGAGTGCCCAAGCTGCGAGGCTGCAGACCTTTTCCTGGTTCGCCCCCAGAGCCCCATGAATCCTGCTTTCTTTGCTTCTTAGGCTCCTGGAGACACCTAGGTCCCTTTGCAGATCTAGGTCCAGGAGTTTTCACCTGTGTAAATAAGACCTCCACCACATTTCTGTCATTCTAAGAAATAAGCAGTTCTGTGTTTATTTACTGTATTTAATTCTAGCACACTGTAAAATAACACTGATGTGTTTTTGAAAGTGTTAACTGCCTACACTGCTTTTGCTTTATCTTAATTTCCTTTTACTTTCCATTTCCTTGAAAAGATTTTTAGATATCTTTGCCTGGGTTTCCTTCGGATGCAATTATTGACTCTCTTCTTTCTCTCTACCCTGTATTTCTTTATTTTGCTTCTCCACACATTGCCTTCCTTCTTTTCTCTGTCCTAGTTAAGCCCCCTCCTAACTCTCTTGCTGTTGCTGCTCTGATCTAAAGGCAATGAGGCAAAGAATTGGGGTGGTTGAAATGCAGGCACAAGTGGGACAGACAGGCATACATGATAAAAAATGGAGGACCTTCATTATTAAACTCTAGATTAACTGAAAGAAGAGAGACAATCAAATCAGGACCCAAGGTGGTGCTTGACATCTCAGGGGTTTCTGCTTGCAAATCCTGGTCAGGGGCTCCATCTTTTGTCTGAGCTTCCAGCTATGGAGGTTTTGACAGCCTGCCCTTCTCCCTGCAGGGTCCTGCAGCTGTGTGGGAATGGGGACTTAAAGGGCAGCTGGGAAGCAGGGTCTCCTTCAGCTCTTAGGGTCTGATCTTCTGGACCATTTGATTTTGGGAACGAAAGAGAAATAATGACATTTCTCTGACTTAAGACACACTCCTTTGTGTTGTGGTCTGGGAAAGAAAGATACAGAAAGCTCATTCTAATACCTATATCTTAAAAGTTTGACTGGGACTGCATTACAGGGACTGTTTCTGCTGTCTCTGAGGCTTTCAAAAGGAGCTGCAGTGCGGGGGAAGACTGGAGGTAAAGGGCTTTTTGTCCTATTCATGGGGTTGCCTGGGGGAGAGCACGACCCAGTGAAAACAGAAAGCAGAGGGAGATATTGGAGTCCAGTGAGGAACCCTGAACTGTTATCCCCTAGTCATTAGCTGTTCTTAATAAGCAGTAGAAATACTGTTATCAGCACAACAAATTGCAATAATTATTCTCTAGCAAAAACCTGATTGACTGAATCACTACTTTTAGTACATGAGGTTGTTAATATACAGGTTCTTAGGAGATTATTACTATGTACAAGTTTGCTGGAGTATTTGAATGGGCTTTTGCTCTGCCATTATCTTGATTTTAAATACCATTATTCTCTGGGTGTTTTTTTCTGACCCTAGCTTCAGATGGAACAAGCCTGGTGGTCTCTGACTCATACTGTACAAACAAACAAAAACAACGACTAAAAGAAACAGCAACTTAACAGCGGAAGAAATACAGTGTAAATGTGTTTGTCACATTTAAGCAGTGGACAAATGAGCTAATTTGAATCGCTTAGTGCTTGTATAGTCGCAGCTAAACAACCCCTGTAAATTAATTGTGTGACATGCGATTCCCAATTATGTAAAGCAATATAATAAGCTGTGAGGATGGTGACTGTCATTAGTTATATGTACAGGAGTGTGGAAAATTATTTATGCTTTCTCTTTGCCTATAGAGGCACAAAATGCCAGCTTCCTCAAACAAGCAGAAGGGTAGTTCTGTTTTCTTCTAGTTGCAAATTGGGTTTTGTGTATGATTTGAAGGGTGGAGCAGAATATGAACTGCTTACATTTTCTTTAATTTGGCTGCAGAAGATGGAATTCATTGGGCTCCGTCTGTTCAAATGAACTTTAAGCAACAATCAAGGAAAACATTTATGCTCCTCTTTACATATGTAATGGTGATATGTCTTCTGAAGAAGACATAATGGAGCTGGAGCCTTAGGTTACCTTAAGAGAGCAATACAGGAATGTTAACTACTTATGTAGGCATTAAAGGCATTTTATAAAAGCAAGCAGGCTTTTTCTGTGAGGTATTAAAGTGACTTATTTGTTGTTTCTAGGAGCTGCTTTTCCTGTGGTTATAAAATTTAAAATGGGGAAACCTCCCTACCAGCTGTCTCAGTTCTTTTGGTCAGGAACCCCTGTATGTTTCTCCCCCAGTAATCTAAATGTTAACGAATTTAATTGGTGCTCCCAAAGCAGTTTTGAAATATTGATAGATTTTAAAAAACATCTGTAAATTATAAATAATTTTTAAAGTTCACATTTCTCTTTTGAATGCCCATTACAGAGTATTAGTTTTCAAGCCATTTAATAAGTTATGAGACAAATGAGTGAGTTTAATGTGGGGTCACTGATGTGAAAAAAATGTGATGCTTATATTAAAGTTTCAGAATTTCCAAAACTGTGTACATTTCTATTGAAAGTAAACAGAGAGTGTTATGTAATAATGTATATTTTATTTAAAGTGACTTTAAAGACTGGTCCTGTCTTCTAATTCTATTAAAAACTTCAAAACTATAGCTTGTTTCAGTGACATGTACATTAGGCCATTGCTGAAGTCCTGTTAATCCTTAAACACTGTCCTTTGATCTTCTAGTTATTTAGATCTATTCAGTACACAGCACAATATTGTTTTATTTCAGCAATATCTAACCTCTTCATTTGCTATTTATTCACACCTGTATATTCCCCTAAGATTCCTTATCTCATTTTCAGGGTAGCCCTGCAGACAATTAGTGGTGGTAATAATATAAAATGTGGCCAGCACTAAAACCTGAAACGGCCATTACAACTAAACTATATGATATATAATAACCACTCCACTCAATTACGTGCACAAAAATGCAAGGATTTAAAACAGTGGCACCTTATCATACATCCAGTTAACTGATCTACCTACCTACCTGCTATTTAGTTCTTCCTTTCTTACAAATCATATTGTACCTTGTGGCATGCTGTCTGGTAAATTAGCAAAGCTGTACATTTATATGAGTTTTCCATCCCTTTCAGTCGGTGTGTATAAGCACATAAAAGTCTCTGCACTGGAATATGAACAGGTCTTTCACTGGTGGTGGGACAACAAATAATAACTACATAACAACCACTACATAAATGCATACATGTGCATTCACAATCTGTGTGCCTGTGGCAGTATGGAGTACACAAGTTTATGTACTGCTGCCTGGTATACTTGATTTTTCATTTTTAGTATCTATTATCATCCTATGTAACTCTCTATTTTGTACCTTTTAAAGAAGGCTTGCTATTTTGTGCTTTCAATGGGGTCCTGGGGGATCGTTGTGTGACCAGTCTGCCATTGCTGTTATGGGAAAAAAGTAGTGAGAACGTATCAGCAGGACCCAGAGCTGAGGGATGTCTGTCCAGCTAGACTGCTGGGCTTTCTCTTTGGTTGAGTCCAGCAGCTTAAGCATTTTGCCAGCTCTGTGTTTTAGGGGAGAAAGAATTTTTCTTGCAGGAATGGCTCAGACTGGGGAGATGCAGGTTCTGTTTCCTCCTTTGCACAGATTACATTTGTAACCTGAGGCAAAGCATTCCAGCTTGTCTGTGCCCTAGTTACTTGAGCAGCAAAATGGGGAAAATGGAAAACTGCTGCTTACAGGATATTGAAAATATTAATTTGTTCACATTTGTATACTGTGTTCTATCAGAGGACCCCTATGTATTATGGCACATAAAGGTTAGCTGACATTTGCTTTAGGAATGTGGCCATTTGTCTAGTGGCAGCAAAAACGTGTTTAAATCACACAGAAAAATAAGCCATGATAAAGCAAGTGCCCTGAAGTCTATTCCAGCAAAAGCATGTGTATGTTATAGACCTTCCTGGTGACTAACATCTTTCTGAAGCAGTCCTGTTAATTCAGCCAGCAGCACTAGGGATAAGATCACTTTTAAGACCTCGCGTCTGCTGGGGTTGGCACATGAGTGGCTGGCTGCTAACTCCACAGAGGTGCTTTTGTGCTCTGGTACTTCCCCCTTCCTCCCCCTGTTACATGGGATAACTACTGGTATTGCTTCACTTTTCTGTTAGTGAGCACTTTCCCCATCAATACGGCTGAACAGGTGTTACTCTGCTACTAACTGAGTTTCCAGCTGTCCTCCTCCAACACAGACCAGGCAAAATTTGTTGTTTCGTCCTATTAGACAGACAAGAGAATTATCAAGCCTGAGATGGAGGTCTTCCTTGCAGGATACAGTAGCTCTGTTGCCAGAAGATGGTCAGGAAGGCCTGGCTGCCTAACAAAGACAGTCCTTCAGCTGCTGGGTGTAGTTCCAATTTTGCATCCCCTTTGGCAGCAGCACAGAGACTGCTGCAGTGTGGCCAGCCAGCAAAATTAGGAAATAAGGACCTCTTTTATTTACTCAGGCTGCTGAATCATGGGCATTCCTGTCTGCTTGGAGAAAAGTCAGGCAGCTCTACTTTCCACTGGAAGTCTCAGGAGTGCTTGGTACTTTCATCTCAGAGTGTTCACACACTTGTTTTAATGTGCTTTATGGAAATGGTGAAACTCAGCAAGTACAGTTGGTGTAGAAAAACATCTGCACTAACTATTCACACACATTTGCATCTTTAAATAGACTTTTAGGCCTTGTAGCCGATTTTCAGCAGAGTTTTTTGGTTGTGAGTGCTAGAGCTTTCTTAGAGTCAGCAAGTGTGAAGTGACTGGTTCCAAAAATTAAAAATTTACATGGACATGTTAAGTGCATCACATTGAAACTCAGAATACTTGCCATAACACAAAAAAGGCATTTACAGTAAGTAGCACTTAGTGAGTGCTGAAGGGAAAAAAAAAAAGGTCAATATAGAAAATACAGTTTAAAATTCCATAAACACTCAGTCAAGTACCTGGAGCCCTATTCTGCCCTCAGATAGATGTGTACCACTCCTGGGAGCTTGTATGTATGCATCTGAATTTGGCCCAGAGTATTTCAAAACAGCTTGTTTTAACATTAAAGATCAGTATTTGTAATGTTGACATACAGCTCAGTGTGTAGGTGTTTGCAGATTTATATACAGGCAGCTGTGTGCAAGGTAGCAGCAAACTGTATTTTCTGCAAGAGTGATGGGCAAAAAGGGGTTTGAAGCCCTTTACCCCAACAGCTGGTCATACTTTACCCCTAGTGCAGACCTGGCTCTGTGGTGAGATCCTCTGGGAAAGCAGGAGTGGTGTCTGCATCCTGAGCATCTGGCTCACTGCAGGGACCTTCAGTTCAGCTCCTCCATCACAGTTTTGAGGGCCCAGGCCTGCTCACCCTGTGCCTGTGCGCGTGGAGTAGCCTCAGCATGGAGCAGCAAGTTGTGCTTCACTGCTGTTCTTAGGGAGGTGCCCTTAGTGATTGCACCTTAATTTTATGGGGCAGTATCCTTGTGGGGAAGGGTGAGGAGATGACAGGACAGGCATTGCCATCACTCATGTCCTGCTGTAGCAGTAGGTGCCCTTAGTCCAGGCTTCCTTCTTGTTTGCTGTCCCCAGATCCATTCCTACACAGCCCCTGAGCTCAGCTGGCACATTAGTCCATCGCACATAATGTTCCCAGTGTTCAGGTTGGAGTCTGCACAGCAAAAGTCACTGCAGTGAAACATTTTCCTTGTTGCAGAAGGACGTTTCAAAAGCCTTTCTGTGGGTCACTGAGAGCTGATGGGCTTGGCTTTGGAGCCCTTTGTGTGAGGGTCCATCCCTCCAGAGCCACCAGTGCCTATTCCGCACAGGCTCTCCCCTGCCCCATCATGCCAGGGGGTGGTGGGGAGTCGGGAAAGTGTATTGGCCACATTGTTAGGCTCATACACAGGAAAATCCTGTTGTGTCCTCCGCCTTGCGGAATTACCCCTGCCTTGCTGGTTCTTCTGTAGCTCCGAGAGATTAAAAAATTTTCACTTCTCAAGTTAAAAGGACATGTCTGATTTGTAAGTGGCTTGCTCTTCTCCTTTTTGCACAAAGAGAATTGCTCTGTAGAATTAGTATAGGCTCAGATTAAAAAATGCAACAGCAAAGCGACACACGTTTGTATTTGCTGGCTGGAAAGCAAAAACTGCCTCTGTGCTATAGTTACATTCTTCCCCTTCAGCTTTCCTTACCCTTCTGTAAAAGCTAAGGAGACTCCCAAGCAAACAAGAATTGGGTGGGGGAAAGGGGCTGCCATGGCTTATGCCATGGTCACATTCCACGCTTGATCCTGACCCTGCTGCCAGCCCAACTGCCTGCTGGGACCCATGAGCCAGGGGGAATAGTTGTATAATAGGTAAAACCAGGCAGGCAGTAGCCACAAAAAGGAAGTGATTTACTGTTATTTCAGTGATGGCACACTATTTATGACACTTACTATATATTCCTCTAAACATTTATACAATAATATATAATTTCTCCATAGGATATACATTTTAATAGTAAATTTGGTTACAAAATATGTTGCCTAGGCAGTCAGACTATTTTTCTCCACTCAGTTGCTTGACATAAATTCCTGTTTATCTGCCATCAGTGGGTGTATGTCAGAAATATATTGGATTTTTAAAGAACAAAAGATTTTCCCATTTAAAAGACCTAGGTGGAAAGATGCATTCAAAATAAAATTTAAAAGTGGAGAAAATGTTAACGTATTTTTCTGTAAATGCTTGTTCCACGGTTTTGATAATTTCCAGTTTTAGAGTCAAACCCAGCAATTTCAAAGGGCAGTACACAGATTCACATTAAAAGTCTCCTGTGAATATTGCAGTCATTAATGTACCATCTTAAAAACTCACCTGACTGGTTTTATTTAGTGTGTATGACAATGAGGAACTTTGCACATTGGGAAGCATTTTAGCAGATGACAGTACTTTTGCTGGAAGGGAGGATTTTTATGTTTCAATTGTTTTGGAAAACAAGCAGCACTGTTTTCGGCTCAAAAACATGGTGCTCAGGCCAGGGTTTGATTTTGTTATTTAAATATATACCATTAGTGCAGATTTGTATGTAGGTAATTACAGATGTGTATTATGTGTGTGTGTGCGAAAGGTGTATTTCATTTGTGAAACCTTCCTCTCCAAGATGTAAACAAGAGGATAAAAACCCATGCAGTTTCCAACTTATCCTGAAAAGCATTGTGTCAATGGGCAGGCATCCAGCAATGGTGTTTGGTTGTTTTCTCAGAGTTAGATGGTTGCCATCTGGCATTGATAGTGAGATGGCGTTGTCATCAGTTTCTAGATGCAGGAAAAGAATGAATCCTCATCTGTTTCCTGTGGATAAGCAAGAGGTTGATAATCTAGTAAAATCTCTTTACCTTAAAGTAAGCAGGCTTGGAATTTGTTTATATAATATAGACCAGCCCTAACTTTTCTGTTGTTGTAGTAAATTTCTTGAGAGAAGGTTGATGTTAAGAAACTTACTGCTTTGCAAGAATACCTTAAGAAAGATATTTTTCAAGGGGTTTATCCTATCTTTTTCTGTAGTGTTACTGTAGTCAGTTTTACTTCTAAAAGGAAAAAACCTCAAGCATCACCCCTGGAAAGGAACAGAAGAATTATTTGATGTAAAGTGATCTTTCAAACATTTATTTAATATTTTTAAAGAAGTTTTGGGTTAAGTATGATCATTGCAGTATAGTAGTCTACATTTAAAACAGAAGGTGCAGACACAGTACAGCCCATCCCTTGAAAAAATATTTACAACTTTCCCTGTTAAGAGATGAGGTCATACCATGGATAACTAGTCCGTTTATTATCTGGCCAGCATTTCTGTTTTGTCTTTTCGTTGTAACTCATAAATATTCCAGCTTTTACCATAAACGTTTATCATTTTTCCTGTTTCCAGTTTTTTACAAGTTGCTTTGTCTGTGATCACCTCACAGTCCAGGTTCTGCTGTACTGAGGAAGTTCAGCTGGCTGAGGCCTTTGCAAAAAGGAAGAAATGGTGGGCAACCTCTTGAACTTAAAAAAAAAAAAAAGCTGTTCATGGCTGACCCTTTTGACATTTTCTTATTTTCCTTGATCCTGGCTGTTGGTTTGTTAGTTTGTTTTGAACATTTAATGATCTAGCTGCCAGCTTTCGGTAACTGAATTGTATCATTATTGGAGAAATCTGGTTGCAATTTATTAGAGAAAACATCTCTGTTTATATTGTTGTCTTGTTCCTCCCCTGTAATTTTTCCTATTATTGTTTAGAATAATACCCAAGTCTCTCTCAGAAATAGCCTTTAAAAGATTTCTGTGTTCAAAATCAACTTCAAGGGAAAAAATACCACAAACCTGTGACAAATCAGGGAGAATCTTTTAATTAAATACTAGGCATGTGGATTGACTGTATTAATTTTAAAGCATTCCTGTAATATTTTCTCCTTTGATTCTTCAGATGCTCACATAATATGCAAATAATTTTACAAGGGATACAAAAGAAACATTAAATATATTAAAATCTGCATTTTAATAAAGATGTCAATGTATAATACATATCCTGCAACTGAGAATGATAAAAAAGCAATAAAAAGTTAATATAGGCAGAACTATTTAATAACTTTTAATGTTTTGCAGTATGATAAAAATGAATGTGGTCTTGAAACTGTTGGATACCAGTGCAAGAAATATCCTAGTCCGAGTTGAATGTTTTAGCTATTTAGGAGTATAAATCCTGCTTTATTCATATGCATTTTCTATCTCCTTTCGACTGTTGGGATTAAGCTTGTGGGCATGTTTCTTTTTCATTTCAGATGGAGTGGATGTTGAGGATGACCCCTCTTGCTCATGGCCAGCATCATCGCCTTCTAGCAAGGACCAGACTTCCCCGAGCCATGGAGAAGGCTGTGATTTTGGAGAAGAGGAAGGAGGCCCAGGGTTGCCCTATCCATGCCAGTTCTGTGACAAATCGTTCAGCCGCCTCAGCTACTTAAAGCACCACGAGCAAAGTCACAGTGACAAGCTCCCTTTCAAATGCACGTATTGCAGCCGTCTCTTCAAACACAAACGGAGCAGGGACCGCCACATAAAGCTTCATACGGGAGACAAGAAGTATCACTGCAGTGAGTGTGATGCAGCATTCTCAAGGAGTGATCATCTTAAAATTCACTTAAAGACTCATACATCCAACAAGCCATATAAGTGTGCCATTTGTAGACGTGGGTTCCTGTCATCTAGTTCACTGCATGGACACATGCAGGTTCACGAGAGGAACAAAGATGGCTCCCAGTCCGCTTCCCGGATGGAGGATTGGAAAATGAAAGACACTCAGAAATGCAGTCAGTGCGAAGAAGGCTTTGATTTTCCTGAAGATCTTCAGAAGCACATTGCAGAATGTCACCCTGAGTGTTCCCCAAATGAAGACAGATCTGCTCTTCAGTGTGTTTACTGTCATGAACTCTTTGTAGAGGAAACGTCCTTAGTAAATCACATGGAGCAGGCTCATAATGGTGAGAAGAAGAATTCATGCAGCATTTGCTCAGAGACCTTTCATACTGTGGAGGAGCTGTACAGCCACATGGACAGTCACCAGCAGCCAGAGTCGTGCAACCACAGCAACAGCCCATCCTTGGTAACTGTGGGGTACACCTCAGTCTCTAGCACTACTCCAGATTCAAATCTCTCGGTGGATAGCTCAACAATGGTGGAAACAGCTCCTCCTATACCAAAAGGTCGTGGAAGGAAGCGGGCAGCTCAGCAAGTGCCAGATATCACTGGTCCTTCGAGTAAGCAGGCAAAAGTTACTTATAGCTGCATTTATTGCAACAAACAGTTGTTTTCCAGCCTTGCAGTTTTGCAGATACACCTGAAAACTATGCATTTAGATAAACCCGAACAAGCCCATATCTGTCAGTATTGTTTGGAGGTATTGCCATCTCTCTACAATCTGAATGAACATCTTAAGCAAGTCCATGAAGCTCCAGACCCAGCACTGATTGTTTCTACCATGCCTGCCATGGTGTACCAGTGCAACTTCTGCTCTGAAGTGTTCAATGACCTCAACACCCTTCAGGAACACATCCGATGTTCTCATGGATTTGCCAACCCTGCTGCTAAGGACAGTAATGCATTCTTTTGTCCCCATTGCTACATGGGATTTCTTACAGATTCTTCTCTGGAAGAGCATATTAGACAAGTCCATTGTGATCTTAGCAGTTCCCGTTTTGGTTCTCCTGTGCTCGGAACCCCAAAAGATCCAGTGGTGGAAGTGTATTCTTGTTCTTACTGTACCAATTCTCCAATATTTAACAGTGTTCTTAAACTGAACAAGCATATCAAGGAGAACCATAAGAACATTCCTTTGGCGCTGAATTACATCCACAATGGGAAAAAGTCCAGAGCCATGAGTCCGTTATCTCCTGTAACCATTGAGCAGACCTCTTTAAAGATGATGCAGGCAGTTGGAGGTGCTCCTCCTCGTCCTGCCGGGGAATATATTTGTAATCAGTGTGGTGCTAAGTATACTTCCTTGGATGGTTTTCAGACTCATTTGAAAACACATCTTGACACTGTCCTGCCAAAACTGACCTGCCCTCAATGCAACAAGGAATTTCCAAATCAGGAGTCACTGCTGAAGCATGTTACCATTCATTTCATGATCACCTCAACTTATTACATCTGTGAAAGCTGTGACAAGCAGTTCACTTCAGTGGATGACTTGCAGAAACACCTACTGGACATGCATACATTCGTGTTCTTCCGCTGCACCTTGTGCCAAGAGGTTTTTGACTCCAAAGTCTCCATTCAGCTGCACTTGGCTGTGAAGCACAGCAATGAGAAGAAGGTATACAGATGTACATCTTGCAACTGGGATTTCCGCAATGAGACTGACCTACAGCTTCATGTGAAACACAACCACCTGGAGAACCAGGGCAAAGTACACAAGTGCATCTTCTGTGGTGAGTCCTTTGGTACGGAGGTGGAGCTGCAGTGTCACATCACTACGCACAGCAAGAAGTACAACTGCAAGTTCTGCAGCAAAGCTTTCCATGCTATCATCTTGCTGGAAAAGCACTTGAGAGAAAAACATTGCGTTTTTGAAACGAAAACTCCAAACTGTGGAACAAATGGGGCGTCTGAGCAAGTTCAGAAAGAGGAAGTGGAACTCCAGACCTTGTTGACAAATAGCCAGGAGTCCCATAATAGCCACGATGGCAGTGAAGAAGATGTGGACACATCTGAGCCTATGTATGGCTGTGACATTTGTGGAGCAGCTTATACCATGGAGACTCTCTTGCAGAATCACCAGCTGCGAGACCACAACATTCGACCAGGAGAAAGCGCCATAGTGAAGAAAAAGGCTGAACTCATTAAAGGGAATTACAAGTGTAATGTGTGTTCTCGAACATTCTTCTCTGAAAATGGGCTTCGAGAGCACATGCAGACACACTTGGGACCAGTGAAACACTACATGTGCCCAATATGTGGCGAGCGGTTTCCGTCTCTTCTGACTCTTACTGAACATAAGGTCACACATAGTAAGAGCCTGGACACTGGAAACTGCAGGATTTGCAAGATGCCCCTCCAGAGTGAGGAGGAATTTTTAGAGCATTGCCAAATGCACCCTGACCTGAGGAACTCCTTGACAGGGTTCCGCTGTGTGGTGTGCATGCAGACGGTGACCTCCACACTGGAACTGAAAATCCACGGCACGTTCCATATGCAGAAAACTGGAAATGGTTCTGCCGTGCAGTCCACGGGACGCGCACAGCATCTCCAGAAACTGTACAAGTGTGCGTCTTGCCTGAAGGAGTTCCGTTCGAAACAGGATTTAGTGAAACTTGACATCAATGGTCTGCCATATGGTCTGTGTGCTAGCTGTGTTAATCTCAGTAAAAGTGGTAGTCCAAGTGTCAACATCCCTTCAAGCAGTAACAGACAAGGCATGGGCCAAAATGAGAACTTGAGTTCCATTGAGAACAAAAGCAAGGCAGGGGGACTGAAGACTCGATGTTCTAGTTGCAATGTAAAGTTTGAATCAGAAACTGAACTCCAAAACCATATTCAGTCAATCCACAGAGAGCTTGTTCCAGACAGCAACAGTACACAGCTGAAAACACCACAAGTATCTCCAATGCCTAGAATCAGCCCCTCCCAAACTGAAGAGGTAACCCTTTTTTCTTTGCTCTTGACACCTTCCATCCCTTTGGAAAAATTACCCTTTTTTCAATCTATCTTGTCACTGGTCATGGAATGGTTGGGCTGATCCATATTACATTTCCATCCACAGCCATTAGCTAGTAATTACTTTCTTCTTGATATGCCTTACATCTTGGATTGAATTTTGTGGAATAGGACTAATTCCAGTCTCCCTAGGATATTGTCTTCTATATCACTGAGGAGACCTATCTTCATGCCAGCACAACTGAGATCTGGAATCTTATCCTAGCTCCCATACGCGTTGGAATCCCCAGCTAGGAGTTGTGCTTACGGCAGAGAGCATTAATGACGGAGGAGTAGACACAGTGAGCCAAAATCCTGGCATAAGGGGTTGATTTTTTAAAAAATATTTGTGAGCAACAAATTGAGGGTATTTTTGTTAATTGTGTTGTAGACTTTCATTTTCCCCTCTTATAGCATATTTTGATTAAGTAGAAGTGCAATGCTAGCCTAAGGTAAATTGGGAAATCAGTCCTTTGGATGCAATTGCTTGTTGTTTTTCATTCCATTCCTGATGAAGAACATTTTGATGTGGCCGAAACATGTAGTGCCTGATGACTGAAATTTCATAATGCAGCATAACTTAGAAAGTAAATATCAAGCTCTTGAAATATGTCATCAGCTTCCTCAGTCACCAGTGACCAAGTAATGACACCTGTATGTGGGGAGGTAGGGGGATCATGTACTGAGGGAAGGGAATCTGTTTTTATCTTCAGAAATGTTATCATTAGAATGACTTAGAGGTGATATTTTAGGCATGGTATCTTGCACAATGACCCCTTACAATTCAGGAAGTCTAAAAACACAGGACAAATAAATTTTAAGAAATAATAGCTTTTGTTTCAAGAAAGTGTTTAACCTATAGTGATATGAGCATGGTGCAACCCAGTGCTGTGCGTGTGTATGGATACCCTGTGGCAAGGGAGCTGCTGTTGTTCCATCACCTTCCTCACTCCCTGTTTGTGAGCCCATCTGTTGGGAAAGAGATCTCTCAGCATGTTGTGTAACAGTGTAGTGCAAATTGGAGGGCAGGAGGGAGGATACATAAGGATAGGAGGACCAATAGGGTAAGTATTTATGGAGCTTCTGAGAACATAGCTGAAGATAGGCTGGGAGAAGGCCATTGAGGTAGCACAAAGTCTGGAGTGTCATGAAGAGAGAATTGGAGCTGAGAGGTCAGGATGAAGTACCAGGCAGGATGCACCTGCCAGGAAAAGGCCCTTTGCTTTCGTAATTACTTCATCTCCAGTTTGCGCATTGGGTGGTGGTAGGGGACGCCTGAGGAATGTGGTATGGAATTTATGGAAGGCTATTAGACTCAGAACCTGAGGTCTAAGGAAACCCTTCTTTTTAAAGAAGAAGGAGAGGAGTGTGTAGTTGCAGTGTTTTAGGATTTTTCTTTCTCTCTCATGGAGAATATAGATAAACTGTACTTTCTTAATCTCTGTGTTTAGTGTTAGAGGTGTACGAGCCATAACCAATAGGTCTTTGGGGGTGGATTGTCTTTGGCCAATAGACAATTGTTTATTAGTGTGTATAAAAAGAACTTCTTGTAAATAAAGTTCTCTCTTCGCCATCTTGGAGCCTGTCTGCCTGACCTCTCTACCTGCTTCCACAAATCCCACGAATAACAGAAAAGCAAACCATAGGAGTGGCTCTGACTACCTGTGTTTCAGGCCAGTGATGATCCCACTGAGTCTGAACCACAGGATTACCAGCTGCATGTTTTTAATAGGTTCAAAGTCATCCAGGTTTCTGTTTCTGTCATCTTTCACCGAGTGACTACATGAAATCCCTCTTCCCAGTCATGTTGGAAGCCAATTCCTGCTACCTCAAGCACAATCAGAATCATGTGTTACGTCAGTTACCATGCTAAGATGTTACCAACTTGTCTTTCTCTTGCTTGTAAACTAGACAAAAAGAGATTTGAGTCCTTTGTGGTGATGTAAGATCAGTTACTGTCAGTGTCATTAGTGAATCTTCCTGTACTTGGATCAGGTATAATCAGGGTTCTTAGTTATACTTCTAATTGGCATCACATACCTCTTCCTAAACCTTTTGAGTTTTATCTAAAAGTGTATTCCTTTTGAGTTTTATCTAAAAGTGTATTTAAGATGAAAAAGCTTTTTAAACTAAAGATTTGTGAACAGCATTTGCCTCCTTCAAATCACCATTTGGCCGCCCCACCCCCATTCTGAGGATGTAAACTCTGTTTTCAGTGTCTATGGTTCTGGTGTCCACATAGTAATGTAGACTTTCTGATTCTTTTCTCAGGGGAAAGCAAAGCTATCGAATTCCTGATAGAGCTTTAGTAGTTCTGGAAACCATAAATGCATGTTTGTAAAATCCTGAAAGATAATTTATTTTTCTAGCAGATATTACTGGTTTCAAATTGTAGTGATGCAAGCACTGTAGCAATGAGAATCAAAATTGAAAGTGGTAATGTGCAGATGTTTAAAACCATAGATTGGATGTCCAGACTGAGGGAAATGAAAACATAAGCGTATAACACAAACAAATTGGATTTTTAAAATTTGTTATTAGTCACTAGCTTTGATACTCCACTGGAAGAATGTTTCTTGAACTGAATGGGATGTTGAAGACAGCTACTTAGACATGCAATTTTGGGGAAATTTTCAACAAAAAAAAATAATAATATTAAGGAGCAAAAGTTTCATTTGCATTATTGAGAATCACCTGGTTTGAGATTTCAGCTTATATATAAAGAACATTTAATTCCTAAGGCAAGAAAAATAGGTATCTTGCATGTACAAGACAAGTTGTCAGCCCGTTAATAGTGCTGAATACCCTTTTTTACTCAGTAATAGATTAAAATGATAAGAATATTTGAAAATACCTTTTTAGGATAAAAGATAACACTGAAAATGTCACTTCTAGCATCTTTGCCGACTATTCTCATGGTTGAACTAGAAGACTTCCCTTTTTAGTCTGTACTCAGTAATGTGATAGGGTGCAATTAGCTTACCAGGTATAATGTTATCAGCTGAGCTGTCACCTGGTGAGCTCACCCCACTTGCTGAGTGAAAGATGTTGACCTGAATAATTTCTGCTGAAAGTTACCTTCTGGTTGGGATGGAAAATGATGAACAATGCTCATCATTGATTACAACAACTCAAGGAGCAGGTCAGAACACATTAAGCCCATCACACTGCTGAATCTATTACCCCTGAACTATCACACAGACTTGAACAGGCAGATTGTGGATGGCTAGCTTTTGAAAGAGCTCTAAAATGTAAATCCGCAAGTTAATTTTTGAGCATTAGTGAGGTGCTGAAATCAGCTGGCTGTAGATTTCTTGTAAAGGTCTTGAATCACACTGCCAGCACGCTTTTAGGCTAGGGTGATAACCTTTGTTATAGTTACTGTCTAAAAGCAGAGGACAAGGTCTGGTATGCTGGTGAAATGGGAACTAGACCTTCTTCTGTCATTCATTTGCTTTGCTGACTCGGCCAAATCTGCTTGAACATCTCTGCTTCATTTTCGTAATTCAGAATATAAGATAGATATTTCCTGAGAAGTGTGTTGCCATGCTTACTTACATTTTTTTGTAAAGCACTTGGAAGATGAAAAACTGTTCAAGAAAACAGTGTGACCTTGACTCTTGTTCCTCCTTAATACACTGTCATGCACCTAACAAGAGAACTCTTGTCTCAGCAGAAAGTGTGCCCTCACTTCTTAAGCTTCAAGACTTCTGTACTTTGCAGAATCCCGCCAGTACAACTGTATGATAAGTTATATTGTTTATTTCTTAGCTGGCAGGAGAGGAGGGAATGGACTCCATCTTACAGCAACAGCTAAATGGTAAAAGCTAAATTATGCTAGTGTATCCGCACATGCAACTGCGCTCAGTTTGGGGTCCCATTGGTAACTTTCAGAGTAGAAGCATAATTGCTTCTGTATCACTTTGTTCCATGAATGTGAAGCTCATGTGAATATTGTATTACCTGTGTCAATGCAGCCAGTCTTTCATTAATAATACAAGAATGCTCTGGATTTTCTGGTCCTGAGGAGAGAAGGAGCAGTGCGAGTACATGCCCAAATTATTTCAGGAGCAAAGATGCTTATTTAGGTGTGGCAAAAGACTTGCAGAAACTCCCTAAAGCAGAGAGTATCAAAAGTGCTGGATGAAGGAGCAAGCTAGCAACTGTTACACCAGCTGGAGAGCAGAATAAGTGAATCTGGGGCTGCTTTTCTGTCCCGTTGTGGCTGTGCAGAGCTGTATG
Source organism: Pardalotus punctatus (assembly GCA_013400915.1). Classification (NCBI taxonomy): domain Eukaryota; kingdom Metazoa; phylum Chordata; class Aves; order Passeriformes; family Pardalotidae; genus Pardalotus; species Pardalotus punctatus. Next base: position 359,605 of record VZTX01025953.1, on the reverse strand, counting down.
CCAGGATGGGCATGTCACAGCAGGGCACACTGGGCACATCACAGCACTGTTCTGGAAGGAGCTGTGAAAGTGCAGGCTGACAATGAGCTTGCAGAGATGAGGTCACAAAATTCACATGCTGTGGAGAGCTGTTGGCTCCTTGAAACTCAACTTCTCCGACCTCAGATGAATCCAGAAATGGTATCACCGTGGGAGAAAGAATGGAGCTCAGGTAAGTGTACACTTTTATCATTACATTTTTTCCTCTTTATTTATTCATGGGCCCTGAATCTACCTTTATTCTCTTACTATTCTTCCCCCCACTTCTCAAAACACTGCCAGACCCACAAAGACAGAAAACAGGAACTGCCTTTTGAAGTAGCTGGTTTATTTCAACAGCATGCACTGGCAGTCAGAGGCGGAAAGAAGCGAGAAAAGACTGTAAGCAACCCAGAAATGTTCCCAGATGCATGCTTTTGGCAGGGCAAGCAATAGCATTTTAGCAATATAAATCACAGTGCTTTTAACTGAAAAAATGCAGTGAAATCAATAGTCATGCATTTAATTGGAATACATAAAGAAATTAAAATAATCCTCCTCATCAGCAATCCAAGCTGATCGTTCTGACTACAGGATTTTTATGAATAAGCACATAAACTTGTAATGTAAACATAAGTAGTGCCTTGGGTTTCCTGTCAGTGAATCCAGGCCCAGAACAAGTGATTTTCATGCTGTATTTTGGATCCAGGGACAGAAAAAGGTAAAGAAGGTTTGTTGCTGGCACAAAGATTTGGCATTGAAATAGTTTGTGGAACTAATCTGTGACAAACATATTTTTTGCTTCTGGAGTTTCAAAATCAGCTCACTAGAAATACCATTTTTGTTTTCTGGCATCATTTTAACACTGATTTCAGGAAAACATTATTTAAAGTGTGACCATATATATCTTAGGAAGGGCTAATCTGGGGTTTTTTTGCCACAGTAGGCCACCTTCACTTTGCACTATACTTTAATTTCTGGTAGTGCCACTACCATGAAGTGGCTGACAAGATCCAGCTTAAGCATTTCTCTTCTCCTCTCCTCTCCTCTCCTCTTCTCTCCTCTCCTCTTCTCTTCTCTTCTCTTCTCTTCTCTTCTCTTCTCTTCTCTTCTCTTCTCTTCTCTTCTCTTCTCTTCTCTTCTCTTCTCTTCTCTTCTCTTCTCTTCTCTTCTCTTCTCTTCTCTTCACACTTCTGGTAGTGAGCTGTCAGAGTCCTCTTCAGATTTTACAGGGATAATATTTTTATTATCCTGTTGCTGTAAATCCTACCAAAGTTAAGCTTCAAACTTCCCACCTCACACACACCATGAGTTCAGTCTGTGAAGGAAGGCCATATGTTGACTAGGAGCTGCTGAACAGAAGCAAGGGGGATAACTGTAGTGAGTTTTCTTAGACAGTTTCCTGTCCACTGATCATTAAAATCTAATGCTGTTTGTCTGTCTTGTTATTTGTCAGAGGCTTCAGATGGGGAATTTGGAGAGACATCTTCTTCACACCTGTGGAAAACTTTGCATGAGAGGATGAAAGGATAACATGTTCTCCAAAATTTTCAAGAGCACCAAATGAAGATTTCCATAAAAAGAACCAGGGTGGGGGGTAGAATGCCTGCTTGAAGAAAGGCAGAAGAACTGGAGAGGGACACAGGAATGTGAATTAAGTCTTTAAATATCTCTAGAGAGGGCAAATGTACATTCAGCAAAGCTTTAGGAGACAAAATAGGCATGAGATGTATACTCCTACAGCTCAGCTGTGCAGCTCACTATATCCTCAGGGACACCCTGATTGCCTGTACTTGTACCTGCTGGCTAACTGGATGGTGTAACATGCCACAATTTCTGCACAGCCCCAGAGTGATGCGTGTTTGTATTCTGACTTCAGAATTGGGTAGAAACAAGAGGAGATTTCACACCATTTTCTAGCCTGATCATCCTTAGGAACAAGACACAGAAAGTCATGGCATATCTCTATTCATCTGCTTGTTTGCATACCTCTAGAGGATTCTCTCACTTCCCCCTCTTATTTTTGGACTACTCTTGGCCAATTTCAAGAAAAACTTCATGGATTAATAGTAATCTCAAAGCCTATGAAGTTGTTAAAATGTTTGGGAAGATAGGTGACTCAGGAGGTGATAGAATCCAAATAGGAAAGAGGCATTTAAGAGATCCAAACCAGGAAGATGGCTGTAGCTGAAGTTTATACCTGTTTTTTATGTGAGAGTCAAACAAACACAAGAAATGAAGCTATAGGAAGAAACTATGATCTGTTCTTTGTGATCCTCACAGGCCAGCTTCTGAAGTGACTGTACATGAGAACTATTTTTCACCACTACTCAATAAAGTTCTTATATATGATGTGTGTATTACTTGGTCTCATACAACAAACATAACACCCAAATTTGTTACTCTGTCATGATGGAAATAAAATGGGCTAACCATTAATTAAAAAATGGTATGTAACCCCAGTACAGCTTGTTTCATGAAGTTGTACAGAATGAACATAAACAACCTGACGTAGTACCTTGTTAAGGCATACTTTTCTTTGACCTGCATAGCTCTGTGATAACAGTTAGTTGACCTTATGCCTGGTGGTTCAAAACTGTGAGGTACCTTTTTCTCCTGCCATAGCCGTCTTTCATTTATACTATTTTCTCCATTGTATTAGAGATTATTGTATAAAATATGACCTGTACAATTTTATACAGCTTATTTTGCTGGGTATGACAGCAGAGATATGTTTCCTGCTAACATCCACCTTCACCATGGGAGATTTTAGCACAAGAAGCAGAAGGCACAAATGGACACACAGGAGGTTCCCTCTGAACATTAGGAAACACTACAAGGGCAACCAAGCCCTTGCACAGGTTACCCAGAGAGGTTGTGTACCCTTTGAGATACTCACAAGTCATCTGGACGTGGTCTGGCTCTAGGTGGCCCTTCTTGAACAGGGGGACTGGACCAGAGGATCCCCAGAGATCAACCTCACCCATTTTGTTCTTCAGTGCTTTCTGTTACTCTTTGGGACCATCTACCAGATGTACATTGATGTTACCATGTTCTTCCTTGGTGGCTAAACCTTTCTTGCTGGTATATGGCTCCATAAATCAGAGAATAAAAGGGTAGGGCCTTCCCTGATACTGAGCATCTCAGTACAGTCCTATCAATAATAATGTGCATTTCTAGTTTAATGGCCTTTGAAGACTGTCTTAGAAATGCAGCCACTTAGAAATGTGGCCATTTCAAAGTTGCTTGCTGCTTGTGTACTCAAAAACAAGGTGGGGAGGTAGGAGAGAAGGGACCTATTTATCCCCTTTGATCATATGTCCACAGTTTTGGTGTCCTGTGTTGGGATACATTTCCTCTGTTTTTTGCTTATTATTCAGATATTTCATGGCATTCTGTCTGAAAAGATACACCTAATGGCTTTCCATACCTGGAAGGCCGCCTCTTCCTCTCTACATTTTCCAGTAGGAAACAGGGTGTTTCACCAACAAAGAATAATCTGAGACTTCAAGCTTCCAGATTTCCTTCTGTGTTTGTTTTACCACTGCTAACACAGTCCCCTTTATTTCTCCTTTAATAGCTGGAATAGGTTTAGGGCCAGCCTCTAGGAACATGGCTGTCTGCTCACAACTCCTTGTAACCATCACTTACAGTGGCCAACTTGTACTTGATCCTTTTCTGCTGCTTGGTGCTTCTCTCATAGGCCTAGGCAGGGAATGTCTGCATCAGATTTTCCCAGACTATCAGTCTTAACCATAGTTCCTCGTTTCTCTTATGTTCCGTGCTTCACAGCTGGTAGTTTGTATGATGGTGGTTGAGTGGTTGAATTCCTTCAAACCTGGAAGTATGGCATTCTGCTTCTGAAACAAATTCTGCAATCTTTTTTTTCAGATAGGGAAATGGTAGACTGAAGCTCCTTGTAAAAAGATAGTAACTTATTACAGGATGTACCTAAGACGAACTGCTGGTACTTTAAGAATTAATGTGAAAATAAAAGATTATGAAATCGGACAGAGGCAATTCTGGGAAATTCCCTTAATTCGCTTAGAGGAGAGCAAGTATGTCTTCACAGGAAAAAAAGCCAGTTAGACACAAATCATTGTGGATAGTGTTGAAGGTGGCTCAGCAGAGTGCTTGTTTTGCTGGTACACCACTTCCTTGGACAGCTGCACTGCCCCAGCTGAGGTTTTTCAACTGGGCACACAGTCAAGCATCATTGCAGTGTCAGCAGCTGTGTGCCAGCTCAGATGCTACCAGTATATATGTTAATGTTGATGTGGCCAAAGTGTATCCATACAAGGTAGTACTAAAATCACAACAACATGATTGCAGGACTCTGTTCATGGCATATTTTGTAGTGCCTTTGTGAAACCCCAGTCTTGCCGTGTGAAATCTTCATTTGTGAAGTCCCATTGACTTCCCCAAGTGCAGAGCTAATTGCATGAGAAGGATCTAAAGGGTTTACTCATTCTCTTGATACTTCAATGAAAATTAATTTCTTATATATTATGTATGAGTAATATATTTCTGTTTGTACATTAATATTAATGTTACATATTTTTGAGCACAAGTTCTATTCTGTAGGATTAAATTATCTTGGTAAGTAATAGTGCAGAATTCACTTTGAGTTGAAAGTGGACAATTAAGGGCAGGGGGAGGGTCCTGAGTCACACTTCAGAAAATGAAATTAATCAGCATTAATTCTACACAGAGTGGGAGAAAAGCAGTTGTAGTATTTAAGTTACAAAACAAAAGGTGTATAAAAAGCTCCTGATTTTGCCTTTCTGTTAAAATCCAGAGAGCTTTTACAAAATCTGTGATGGAGAAAAGAGACAAGAGAATTCTCTTGTGCGTACTTGCAAACTATTAATTTTATTGGGCTACATCTGTTGCTGATTGTTGGTGAAGAAAGTAGTGGCTTTATTGAACGACAGTCTGTCTCAGTATGCTTTTTCTAAAACAAAGCAAAAAAAAAAAAAACAACTGTAGAAAGGAAAAAATATCAGCTTACTCAGAATATCAGCTTTTTGAGTCTCAGACCTGCCAAGTCAAGTTCTACTGCCTGTGCTTTGATGCCACGTCATCTGCAGAATTTTCAGTGTGGTGTTGGTCATAGTTCCTCCCTAATGCCTGTAGCCACACAGCAGCTCTGACACAGATGCTGAGTGTTGGCATGCCTCTGGATGGGTTAACAGCTCTAGGGCTTCAGAGGGTTCTCAGGTTCGCTATTGCCTTTTGTTATAAAAGCAATGCAAGGAGACAGAAAGGGGATGCTGACAGGAAGTTCAGTTGCTGACACAGTCAGCCCCAAATTCCTGAGCACTGTTCAGCACATAATCATGCGCTGCTCAGGGGCTTAGCCTCACCCAGGATCAGGCCCTCAGACAGAAGGACAGAAAGAAGTGTATTTGCTTTTTAGATCCCCTGTCAATTTCACAGTACCTGAAGCTGTTGGTGTTCATAAACTATGTAAGCCTGATATGAAGTAATTGAGAGAGAGAAAATAAATATACAGCCACGTGCTGCCAGGTTTTAGAGTTACTTTTCTGACAGGTATTTCACTTCAGAACTGAGTTTGAAAGACCTAGAGAGAGTTAAAGGATTAGAGGTCTCAGAGGGAAGAGATGCAGTTTTTAAACGTGGCAAGATATGGGATTTTTTTGTGTGGGGATGTGAGACATTGCAAGCTAATGTACTTCATCAGCCAGGGGAAGGAAAGGTTTGTAACTAAGAGACATTTAAGACAGACATGATTAAATGCAGAATCCAGAATAAAGGTGAAAGAAAGAACAGCAGACTATGAATTCAAGCAGAATAGAGAAAGGACTGCTAACATAAACATTGGTATTTGTTACTCAGTATATTTTGTGTATGAATGTAATAAGTAACCATAATGAAAGAAATGAGAAACAATAATGTTTCTCTTCATTTTTAATTTTGTTTGCCTTTCGGGATTGATTGTATTCTTTCTTTAGGTATGTACATTCAGACCCTGTTATACTTAAGACCCTGCTAAACAAAAACGTAACAGAAAAACCCTCATAAAATCTCCATGAACGTGTCCTTAAAAGTAATCAGGAAATACTAATTAAAGGGTGTTGTGTGAGCAATTACAGGAGTTAGCAATTAGTCAATTAAAGAAAAAAAAAGATGACAGTGCCCCATAAGCAACATAAATAAATAACTATGCAATGAAAATGACTAACATATGCTTAGTTTTTTAAGAGTTTAAGGCTGACAAAATAAGCATCCAGGAAGATAGAAAAGAAATCCTCAATTAAGGCACTGTCAAAATTAATCTGAGCACTGATGAAAAATTACTAAATGGACAAAACTAGGACCATGGTTGCTCTTGTGTGCTCATGCAGGACCAAGCACACTGCTAATGCTTAATAAGATAATGATGTAAAAGAATTAGCTGGCAGTGTTAGAAGTTAGCACTGGCAAGTTGCTGTAGTTAGGGTGCAAGTTTTAAATGTTTTTAACTTGTTTTTTTTATATTATTTGTTGGATGCTGTTCTCTTTCTCTTGTGAGGCTACTGTTCTGTTAGCTCAAAAGGTTGAATTCACCCCACCCTGGATTTATGTGAGGGAAACTGAGTGAATGACTGATATGGGAGAAGGGAATTAGAGGATGTGAGAGGTGTGGTATCACTCTTTTTTGGCAACAGCAGATTGTCTCAGCCGTGTCATTGATCAGTCTGTGCTAAAATTGAGGGGGAAAAGCCTTGAAAGTCCCCTTCAGTAAAGTGACAAGGGCAAATAATGTAATTAGGTGTGAACAGGAGGTTATTGGTAGGATAACAGGTTACATGTCAAAATAATTTTTGGTAGGGCATGGAAGAGAGGTTTGAAAGGAGTACAGAACAAACTAGGGACGCCTGCAAGCCTAAGACTGTAGATGCCATGCATTTGAAGCTATAAATGATATTTTGGTTATTTCATGTAGGGAATAAGTATTCAGTTAAAAGGGGCATGGGTACAGGAGACCCAGAAATGGTATATGTAATCAAGGAAACCAGTAATGTTAAACAAATGCTTTGTTGTGGAGCTAGTGGCATATCCTCCCCTATGGAGAAGAATGAAGTACAGATTAGAGGTAATATAATGGAGTATAACATACAATAAATAACTTACAAAAATATACATTCCAAAATTCTCAGTGAAAGGAGCTGAAGATAAAAGGAAACGTTAAGCAGATAAATTTGTGATCTCTAAGAAAAAGCATCAACTGCCTGGGAAAAGGCCACTACACAAGCATTTAACAGGGAATGTAAGGATTGTGTATGAAGTTACTGGTTTGTGAGCTTGATTTAAACAGTGAGGAACATAAGAGGAAGGCTAATCAGAGACATGATAGAAGCAAGTTTGGATTTAATGAAGGATAGAGGGCAAAGATTCACAGAAGGAGGATCATGCTTAAAATTTTCAATAAAGAGTATTTTGAGGGAGTAGCTGCAAGTGCTGACAGAGAAGCCTATAAACATGATTTACCAGGATTTTAGCAAAGCTTTTGAAACGGTATAGCGCAAAAGACTAATCTGTTGGGTGAATAAGCACAGCATAGGGAGAGATACTTTCTTTGATTAAAAAAGAAAAGAAACAGGATCATGGGTATGGAAAGCATAGAAGTCTTGTGAATTGAAGCAGGTTGGTTTGGAGGGGTGTAAATAATGGAAAGCCTTAAGAATCATTATTTGCACCAATTTTGTTGAACTTACACAGCATATCAGTAGTCTGGAATAAAGAATAAGTAGTAAGGTGATGAAATTCCCTGATAGTACAAAACTGGGGAAATGTCAGAACAAAATAGGCAGGTGATAAAATACTGAATGATTTTGACAAGGAGGTGGAGCATGAGCTGAATAGTACCATATGCAGTTCATTTTCAAGTCATACAATGAGGCTAGGGAATAGAGAAAGAGGAATGTATTGGTACCTCAGACAGTCACAGGGCACAGAAGTCTACACAGAAGTATCTTCTGCATACTTTTGAAGCACTTCTGAATAGAACTATAAATCCTCTAGTAGAGTGGTTATTAGTTGTTTTGCTTTATTTGTAAAAGCAAAGCAAACAAAATTCTGTGCACAGAATTTGAAGTACCAGTTGAAAGCTCATATTCCTGGACTGTTTATAAAAAGCTGTAAAGTCTCATTTCACATGACATAGACTCTCTGGGCACCTTTATAGAAAAGAAATTCAGAAAACTGCAAAGTGGTAAGTGAGGATTGGGACAATAATTAAAGGTCTAGGTGACATTAATTATTCAAAAGGTTAGAGAGTCATGCATATGCCCAATCCAAAGCTCTTTAAATGAAGTCACAGAGAAGCTTTGAATGCTGGAAAGCTTTAAATTGGTTATGAAAACAGGAATGCAACAGGCACCCAGTGCTCTTGTGAGACATTCGTCCAAGCAGTTACTCTTCTACAATGATTTTGAATGGCCCCAGGAATGACTTGGGCCTCAGATTTACGCTCAGCATGTAGGAAACAAATTGGCACTTAGGTTCTTGACAGGAGGGGGTTCAGTGAAGGATTACGGGCTAGATTATTGAAGAGTTTTTATTAAAAAATGAGGTAATAATGATGATGATAATAATAATAATAAATAAAAGGAAAAAGTTAAACCACTTTCTTAATCCCATGTGCTTTCCTTCTCTGGAACAAATCTTTTGGAGTTTTTGCAAGATGCCAGAGTTTAGAACAAATTGTGTCTTCTCCAGTTACTAAGCTGGTCCTGTCTTGAGTCCATATGGAAATGCATTGGTAAGAGTCTTCTGTGGCCCACCCTTGCTGATACAAAGTTACTCTCTTATAGGAAATATGTGACAGCTTCTTTCTGTGTTTGTAGAGAAGAATGACAATATTGTCATTCTTCTATGGTCCTCAGGAAACAGACAGGTGTCCTTTTGGAAAAGCAGTCGTGGAAGGTTAGGGTGTAAGTGCCCTCAGCTGTCCACCCTGTATTGTTGTGTGAAGCTGACATGCTCAGGGCTGTGAGCTGGGGCAGCAGGGCCTGGGTTGCCTGCCCTGTCCTGCTGAATCCTCCACAGGCTGGTGGCTTGGGCAGAGGGGCAAGGGAGCTCAGCAAGAGTTCCCTGCAGCAAACAGCTGCAGCAGGGCAAGGCAAGGATGGCTCTCACAGCCCTGAGCTTCTTTCTCTGTAGAGCTATCTTGCATCACAAAAGGCTGGAGACACTGGAGAGAAATTCAAATGCCTTGAGTCACAATCCAGTTTTTCTTCTGTGGTGTGTTACACAGGTGCTGCAAAGCTTCTTTCCTTCATATCCAGACAAGGGGTATGGAGCTGCAATACCTCAGGGTTCATTTCTTTCTTATTGCCGCAAGTTTCCCCTTTCTGGGAACACAGTGTGAACAGGGGCTGGGTCTCCCCCTAGATCACCCTAGTAGGGAATTGGGACCAGCCATGAAGCACATCAGGACCCAGGATCTCCTGTGAGCAGTTCCCATGGTTCTGACAAAGCTTGTGAGACTAATATGTAACTTGCAGTGAAAAAGGACTTCCTTAGAACATGAAACATACGGAAATAAGTAGGTGGGTTTTGTTCAATGTGATGTGAAAATGACTGGGTTTGATCACTTTGAAAATCTAGGAGTAAATGGAATTTACTGAGTATGCTTTTAAAATAAAAACTTAACAAGTGCACAAGTTTAGACACTTTGAGATGAGTATGTGTTGATCTAATAGAAGTTGATGTCAACATTTTAGAATATGTTTGGAAACAAAAAAGAGCTAGTGCTTGATCAACCAGCAGTCACAAAAAATATATTCGCTTCATGATAAAAAGAAAAACTGTGTGTGATTCTGCAAATATGTCAGATCTTTTTGAACAGGCTAGTAAGTGCTAGTAAATTATTATTTTTTGTTGTTGTCAAGTCATTCTGTTTTTTAGCATTTGACTTCAAAAAAACCCCAACCTTTGTATGTGTTGTCTTATGTACATCAGTCATAATTTTGCCGACAATTCTTAACATGCAGTCTGCATTGCTCTGCTAACAAGAGAAAAGACCAGCCATTACATTTATGTTTCTTTGTTTTTCAACAAAGTCACATATCAGGAATAATGCTAGGGGTATGCTAATAAACAATACATAGTGCCAGTCATCAGGGAGTAAGAAATATTTTCTAACTAGTTCTAAAGGGAAACAATGTTTTTAAAAAAAAGGAGAGTGATTGTTATTTATGGCATATTGTTGTTCTATATGTCAGCATCAAAAAGCATCTTGTAAAGAGCTTAGCATAATAAATTGTTGATCGTGACTGTCATTATTTAGAGGTCTTTGATAGATCTAGATGTAGTGCAGTAAGGTTAAATTTACCAGCATATAATAGGAAATCCTTAGACTGAATCTGATTTTCTAGCAATGTTACCAGTATTGTCACAAGAACAAAAAAAAAGAGAAAAAGTATATTATCTTTTAAAACAGCTGGCTTTACAAATTGTAACAGTAACACTAAGTCAGAGCAGATTTGGTTACTGGGTGCCCATTGATTTTTGGTTGTCTGCATAATGATTTAACTTGGTTACATTTTGAAAAACTGAAGTTAATTTAAATGAAAAACAGCAAAAAAGGCTTATGATTGTTTCCACTGAGAAGAGACGCGGCACATTTATTGTCATCGAGAAAATTAAAATAGCCTCTGTGTATGTGAAGCAATGGGAGATTTGTAAAGAGGAGCCCACAGGAACGCTTCATTTCAGAGTTGACTTTGATTAGTCACTAATTTTTCAGTTAACTTGGTAAGGTAAAACAACATATGTTTGAAAAGCCTTCATATTACTGCCTACAGGCTTGAAGTAGAAAGATACTTAATAGATGGGCACTTTATCTGTCTGGGACAGGGTATTTAAATTTAGATGCTAATAAAAAATCCAGCAAGTCTTTATTACTGTTTCGAGCCAGGTAAAAAAAGCCAACACCTTTTTAAAAATATAATTGATAATACCAGCTGCATAAAACTCTTCACAAGTTAAGTATGTACAAGAGAGGCTGTATTTTTGATGCACATTATCCAGTGAACCCTACTTCTTCCCCAAGTAATATATGTGAAATCTGCAATTCAATACATCTGTGCCAGCTTCTTGTGCCTTTACGTTCTTTAAAAAATATGTGTTTTTCTGTGTATTTTTCTTCTTTTTGCTGATGTAGGCAAGGTGCCTATGGCTATACAGAAAGATCTGTGTCTCTTGAGTTACTGCCTTGATGTAGCAGTTCAGGGCTTACCTTGACTTCATTGCATCTTCAAAACAACAATTGAGCTCTTCAGGACTGTTACCTTAGGCCTTGAGTCCTTGATACTACAATTATGCAGTTGAATAATTTTATGAATCTGACTTGTCTCATTAGATGCCTGGATAACTGCAGATTTTAAGTCTTATGAAGGAAAAACGAAACCTTACTTTGAATACCCTTTTGGTTTTCACTTTTAAAACAGTGCTTTCCAATATCAACTCTCTGGCCAATTCAGATCAAGAAAAATAATGAGAGAAAATGCAGTTACATTTTTAGGGTGTTGAAATGTCTTGGACAAGTAATATATCATGTAGAAAAGTGAAAGAGCAGATCTTTTTTGAAAGATATCAAGACAGAAATGAAAAACTTATTCTGTGCACTGAATAGAGCAGAGTAATGCATTTCGTTGTTTATGATGAAATTTGAGCTGTATACACCATGATTTTTAAGTAAGTCAAGCCCAATCTAATGTGGCCAGAAGGCATGCTCTCTGGCTAGTTTCCAGTCAGGCTTCCCAGTTTTAATGCAGACTTGCCAATAGACATTGAAGCAACTGCCCCAATACAGAAACTGTTTGTCCAGACTAGCTGGGAGGTTTTCCTCCTTGAAAAATGGCTGCCCAATGGACCATTTAAAATGTGTGGTGCAGAGGAGATTCTGCAGCCCCACTGAAAATGAGGGAAGCAGAATTCTTATTTCTGGTTCTTTTTCTGGCTTATCCCTTGTTCTGTAGTGGATCTAATCCATTTGTATAAAATGAAGGATTCACATTGATTTCAGTGTTGTTTGGCTTACATCCCATGTATGCTCATTCCATTTGACCTTCCATGAGTGTAGTTCTGGTGTTCTAGCAATACTGGTCTGTCCATGGAATTAGGAAGCTGACAAAAAAAATCTCTACCAAGTTTCAGAAAAATCAGATGACAGGTACTACAGAGCTTGCAGGGTGGGTTTTTTAATATTAATAATTAAGCCTTTATGAAGACACTGCTGGAGAGCTTTAAATGACCACTGTGAACTCAGTATTTTGAGTTATAATGAAATTATTACAATTGTATGTTTCAGTAAATTTTATCTACCCTTCTTTCTTTAGAAGAAGACCTACCAGTGCATCAAATGTCAGATGGTTTTCTACAATGAGTGGGATATCCAAGTTCATGTTGCAAACCACATGATTGGTAAGTGAAGCACTAAAACTTCTCAAAGACAGATAGCCGTTTCTCTTACTCATTATCACCATTGTCTCTAAAATTAAACAGAGTGAAGAAGAAATTAATTGTGGATCCATCAATGATTAACCTAGGCATGATTGATATTTTTATTCATATTATTAGACTTGATAAAGCATTAGCATATTTTATTTTCTGCAAGGGCTAGTTTAGACTTCTGCAGAGAATTATATATCCACTGCCAGTCAAAACACAGGTGATTAGCAAATTAAACTTCTAATCATTTTTGCATTATTGAAAACAAACTAACAGGAATGGTTAATGAACTGGATGTTAGGTTTCCGTAGAGTTTTAGACAGGTTTTAATTTCAGAAGTTATTATGGTAATGACACTACTGTGTACTTCTCAAGCACCTCAGTACCAAAATCAAAACTGGTGAGTTTTTGTCATTAGGAAACATAAATAATTCAAATGGCCATAAAATAGTATTGTTTGTTATGTTTGAGCAGTCTGGAAAAAAATCCTGAGTGTATCTGTATACAATTAAATACAATAAATTATTTGAAAAAGTAAGGAATTGTAGTATAATGGAATCCACTCTTTAAGGTACAAGCATTTAAAAAAAAGTCTTCTAGGATTCCTGAATCCTGATGTTTACAAAGCTGTTACAGTTGTAAATTGGAATAAAACAAAAGCTGCTTTTTCTTTGATATTCATATTTTCCTATTATTTGCTGATTCCCCTAGGTTTACCCATAATGTTTTCAATTTGGTAACAACTCGGTAATAGCACTAAGGTTCTATCAGCCAATTAAATTTATCAAGCACATCATTTGCTCACTAATAAGATAACATTGCCAGGATTGTCTCCTGGTTTTTTTTTTTTAGTCTTTTTTCCAAATTTCACTTTTCAAAACAGAGATGGATACCACAAATTTTTTTACTCCTGCTTCCCTTATGCTGGTTTTCTTGCTAAAATAGCAGAAAACCTTGTAAAGCACAGACCAAACAATATGATATAGCAGCCAGTAATTATATGTGCTACAGAACAGAATTTTTCCATCTTCCCATTTGGTGGTAATTTTTTTTTTCTTTCAAGGTAACATGTAGATTTCTTCCATTAACACTTTGCAATTTGGCTGCACTGTAAAAGAAAGTTATCTGCCAAAACTTAATGGCCCATTTTTCTGGGTACGTTAAGTTGTTATACATTTAAAGCATAAACATTTTATATATTTTTCATAAAAATAAGTAAATGGAAATGAAAAACTGGTTTTATAAAGGAGCCAGGCAATTTACCTGTTAGGTTAAGCCTTAGTTTCGATATCTTGTGGTTTTGGGTAAGAGAGAATTTGAATTGCTTCAGAGTATTCAATCTGTGTCAGTAACAGAATTTAAAAGTAGGGTACTACTAACAACAGAAATCACCATTTCTGCTGTTTTATTTGAATCTAGTGTTTGAAATGTTCGTAATTGTAGCATATAGCGATGCTGAAATGTGACAGGGAATATGGACACTGTTTATAAGAGATGATGCTGGAATTGATGATGTGTTTGCTTGCTACTCACTTCCTAGGTGCCTCACATTTTCAGAATAGAAGCTCACTTATTTAATTAAATACTCAGATTTATTTCTTCCCTCTAGTTTCTGGATGAATTTTATTAAAGAATCAGAATGGGAGGAGCAAAATGAGGAGAGAGTCAGTAAAGCAGGACAAATCCATTTAGCTGGCTTCAGCCTGCAGATCTGAAAAGACATATTTTCTTAAACTGAGCTATTAACTGCTTGTGTTTAATTTCTAAAAGCTGGCTGAGGTTGAATGAGAAAGAGAATCTTTTAAAAAATATTTAATTGTTTTGTCTGTGTTCTATCTAATCATGCATGATATTACTTCATGACATAACCATAGTGACACAGATTTAAATGTGCTTAATATAAAATCTTCCCAGTGAAATAAAGGAGCTTGCAAAACATGCAGGGAGATTTGCCGGTCATGCGTGTGGTAATCTGTGTTCAGTGGAAGATTCTTATCTGCACTGCCAGACTTAACAGTGCAGCTCCTAATGATGTAGCCTCGATTAAGCAAATGCGAGGGGATTTTGTGTTGGGGTGGAGTGAAAGGAATATCAGCGTTCTGGAGAGTTTTGAATGTGACCTCAGAATCGAAGCACAGGGAAAAATAATTTCTGATCTCCAATTCTGTTAGTCTTCTCACCACTAATTGGATTTTTCCTTAGCTATCTTTCTAATTTCACTCTCCCCCCTTCCCTTTAATTTATATCATTGTTCACAGGGCTTTTTCCAAGACTGTATTCTGTCTAGAGAGAAAGGTTCAAGGGTTCAAGCTATTTGAAACCAGCCTTAGTTTATGTACATCTGTAGAATCTTATAGTATTTATACATAATCAGAAAACATGCACACAAACACATTTGTATGAATATATATAATAGATAACTATACTTACCTGCATGTATATCAGTATGGAGATTGAGAAATATAATAGATGAAGCACTGGAGTGAATATTGACTTGTTGACACAGAGCATTAAACCAAAAAAAAAAAAAAAAAAGAGGCTTCCTAAAGACACAGGTCCCTCCCTTTTTTACATGTATCTGATAAAATGTATATTCTTGCCCTGATTTCCTAGTATGAGATCATCAGAACACGATGTAGTGTCTTTGATTCTCTGGGAAAAGGAAAGTAAGAAAGCTTCAGGAGGCTGAGAGAAAGAAAGGGGTTTACATGCAACGGAGGGGGAAGGTAATCTGGCAAGGCAGGAGTTAAAAGTCAAACAGTGTGAAAATCCCTACATCAGATGTAGGGGCAATAAATGCCTTTACAGACATCATTGCACAGTGTTAGGAACTGTTATTTCCTCTCATAGTAAAATGTTCCCATTATATGTGTTGTGGTTATTGATGGATGTAGTGTCTTCTTACCTGAAGGACTCCATAGTCATAATTCAGGGAAAAAAGGGAGGCAACTGGGACATGGGACAAATGTGAAGGTGGAAAGTCATCTTCCAAACTCCACTCAGAAACGAGTGGGAACCACTGATGGAGATTATGCTCAGCCAGCTGAGGGAAATGGTTGCTGCTCACCACCATGATGCATTTTGAAAGCGTAGAAAAGTTGATGTTGTCCCATCTCATCACTGTGCCCCTTGAACATGTGCTGGAGATGTAAACTGGGTTCATGTTTCTAACATTACAGAGAGAAGTTGCATTATAGAAGGTCACTGAGGCAAAGCTATACTTATAAAACCCCAGTGTGAAACTTAGACTTTTAAATAAGGCAACTGGAATTACTTTGTTGGCTAAAATAGCTCCACTGAGGCTAGGTATTTTTAGGTTGTGTGTATGTGTATGTTTTTGTCTAATCAAATATAATCTCAACTAGACATTTAGCAGGGGAAGAGGGATTAGAGGCTATTTGAAAAGCTTCTTACTCTTCTTTGTTAGGAGGGTATATAGCATTTTTCCAGATTTTAATATACATTTCAATCAATTCAACAAGAGGGATTATGCCACCTAATGAAAAATAAAATCTGCCGATGACCCAGTGAAGTGTAACCTTAGGTATCTGACAACAATGCAATTTACATTATATAAGTTATGTAATAAAAAAAATGTCATAGGAGCATCTTTTCTTTAGTAACTGCACATTCATTACTTCTAGAACTTTCCATCTTAGAACTGTTCTGCAGCCTTTACTCAAGACTTCCCAGCATCTTCATGATTGGATTGAATGGATGAGGACAAAGAGGCATAGAAGTGGAATCCCTTGCTTGCATTAAGTGAGCTAAAGTTCAAGAGTTCTGACTGCCAGATCTGTCCACCCATTTCCAGACACTGTGCTTCATCAAGCAATGCCTCTGTTTGCTTAAACTATGCGCTGCATCAGGCTAGGCTAGGGGATGCTAGCAGGCAGAAAGCAAGGCAAATTGTGGGGCTTTTTAAATAGGCCATGTGTTTGGCATTATTTTGGACCTAGATGTAGGCATGTACTTTTGTTTGGATAACTGTAAGGGTGATTGCCAAATGAAGACCTGTCTGTTGCTGTGTGTATTGAAGTTTGTGTGTGAAACAATTTCCAGCTTTTGAGTGGGAAAGGAGGAAACATAAATCCAGGTTTCATATGGGTTTAGAATGTGTTGGTATAAATGGTATTTCTTCAGTCATCTTCTTTCTTCTACTGTTTAATCTGGGTGAAATACATAGCACTTTTAGTGGCTTTCTTTGAGAAAATTCTATTTCTAGGTACATGGTGTCTGTGGAAAAGAGGCTTTCTGGTATTCCTTTGTTTTCATCACATAGTTTACAGCTGGCATTTGACCTGAGAGAGTAGGAAAAGAGTCTGCCATGGTTTGTGTTCTCTTTGATGCACTCCGCTGCTCCTCATATTATTTTCACTGTTATTTTAAGCAGACATGCTAAACATTGTTTCATCTTCAACTGATTCCTTTACATCTGTAGTATCTGGTGCAGTTCAGTGTAAATAGACTAAACAGTTGCTGTAGCAGTTGCCTAGGATTTTGCACACATGCACATACAGCATGGCTCAGAACTGGGGGAGTTCAGGAAAGGAATTACTCCATATAAAATTATGGGGCTCAACAGCAGTAGTGTAAATTTGTAAGAGCTCTGAATAAAGTGCTGTTAGGCATGAGATAATGTAAAGAGATGACATTGCCAAGAACTATTTATGAAGAGCTTAATTTTTTTCACTCTGATAATTCTTGACCAATAATTACCAGCTTCTAATTATCTATTTTAGTTAGAAAGAAATTTCTATCACTATGGAGGTTGGCATTGCAACTAGCGCATAAATCCCCAAAGAGGTAAATGTGTTCCAAACAGCCACAAACAACTGTCTCATGAAACATAGTGAGCAAATTGCGAGCCGCTGGCTGTGCACAACAGAGCAGCACATTTACCATTGAGGACTGATCAGGCTGACAAAGAGAATGATAAAAGGGGGAAACAGCCATAATCTTTGTAGTTTGCTGCTACTTCTGTCGATGAAGAAAGCAAGCCCCGGTGTCATAACAAGAACCACTACCCCTCTGAATAGTTGGGGAGCAAAGGGGAAGGATTCAGTACCTTTTTGAAACCCTACTTTTGATAGTTTCTAAATATGTAATTTCTGATAAGTAAACAGACTTTTCTTTCTTTAGCCTTTTCAGTATCGTGTAAAACCATGTTTTGTGAAGTCTGTTGTGGTGGTGGGAGAGCTCATCTTTGAGTTTGATGTTATGTTGCATTGAGCAGGGTAGCAGGTGTGAGCCGGAGGAGGAAGTGAAGGGAATGGAAATAAAGGTGCTGAGCACTAAAGTTAGAAAGCACGTTGGAAAACAGGATGAAGGAATCCTGCAGTAGACAAGAGGAATTCTAGTTTACACCAGTAAATAAATACTTCATCAAATCCCAAGTAAGCAAATCTATGCTGAAACAATTGGCGTTTAAAAAGAAGAGTATATAGAAAATGAGATCTAACATTTTAATTTTTCTGCAAAGAAATTTTACAGCTGTGTTTTAAGATAACAAGTAGTGTGTAACCATTAGAAGATGTAAAGACAAATTTTAGTGCAACTCATGATTTTTGATTTTTTCAGTGACAGTGATATAATATGTATATATGCATGTGTGTTGTGTGGATGTGCATGTTTGCATTACGCATATATTAACTGCATGCATAATAAACCTATAAAAATAAATCATCTTATTTGCCTCACATTAGTGCAGTGTACATTACAGTACATGTGGACAACATCACTGATGTCAAGACAAAGGAAATACCTCAATCGGCTTTCTGGAAATCAGCGCAAGAATATTCTCGTCTGGTTGTAATAGCATGTGGCATTCACACATTCTGTTATTTGTCTAATGCCTAAGGTCATTAAAACCCCATGATTTTCCTTTCACTTATGCAGAAAGCTGTGCTGAGCAACTAATACTTGTTGCACCATATTGACCTCTAGTAATACATCTTCAGTACATCAGTTTAATCATTTGACAGTAAATCTGATATTGTAAAGTCCCTCTTAGCTGAGATTTGGAGAAAAAGAATCCAAAGATAGGGATCTATACACTAGAGGAGGAAGGAGGTGAAGACTTCTTTTTGTTGATCATTTCCCACTGGTTTTTGAGTAGCAAAAAATGGAAATTGTCAATTTATAGTGAAGAGAGTGCTCATACCTTCTTAGCATCAGGAAATCATTTGAATGCCTGGGAATCTCTTGTTTACAGACAGAGCTGACAAGAAGTTGTATAAACGTTAGAGGAAACTTGGTCACCTTGTCTGCAAAATGAGGAGCTGTAATTGAAATACCCTGGAAAATCAGCATTTGCAGTTAAACCTGGGAAAATGTAGGTTTATTTCATGAGGAGCTGGGTTACAAAATAGGCAAAATCTGGGCTGTTTAATACTAACAGGAAGCTACTCTCCTGTGGGCAATGCTGGCTTATTTGAAAAGCCCATAAAGGGCTTCTGCATGGACCATACAAAAGGGATACTTTCTCTTTAATAGCCATCTGTACAGGAGAGATGAGAAGTGGGCCAGGTCATCTCTCCTCAGCTGTCATGATATTAACGTAGGTAATGGAGCAAGCTCTGCGTTCTGTTGGGTGTTGTTTTTCATAGATATTCATCGATTTACACAGATAATTCTATTTATTTCTTAGAGTTGGTCCAAGCAAACCAGGCAGAATAACAAACACCAAAGCATTTCAAATGACTTTATCTTTGTTGTTTTGTAATGTAACTTTTGTCTAAAAAATGGTGTCACACCTACTGTGCAGATGGCTGCATGATTTGTAAACCAGCCAAAACATTTAAACAAATGTGTGATCTGGGGATAGATTAAATAAAGGATAAAATGGAGTGTGGACCACAAATTCTAATAATCAGATGATTTTAAGTTGTGTGTGGTGTGGAGCGATGGTAGTGGCAATAGCAGGGAACGCTTGCCAATGACAGCAAGGTGCCTTACAGATCTCAGGATGGAGCCTGTGGCCTAGTAGGCCTCAGTTTGAGAGCTGCACATTTGCTGTACAGCTGGCAGCTCTGTATGGGGACATCAGATAAAACTTATGTAAAATGAAGTGTTATTGCTTAGTATGAAATTGCACGGGGAGGGAATTTGCAGACAGTAACTGAAAACAGAATTCATGGTACCAATGAAGCAGACTGTAAATATGAAGAGGCTTTAATTATCTGCGCAATTTAACAAAAAATTCAGGATATATTTGGAAATAGCAAAGGCAGCTGTACACACGCTCGAGCAGCACCATTCACTGGGCTGCAGGTTCTGTGTGTCGCCTGTTCGGGCTGTGGGTGCCCCATCCCTGCCACCCCCTGTCCCCAGGTGCTGCCTCTCCCCACGGAGCTGCTCTGCTTGGAGCTGGCACTTCCTTTCAGGCGTTTGAAGCAGAAACAGCTCCTTGCTTTTTGAGACAGCTTTCAGGAAAGGCTCTCCAGACTTTTAAAATCACAAATGGTTCAGCCAGGATACGGTCTGCAAACATCCATGAATCCTTTTTTTTTGGGGGGGGAAGGGTAACAGGGGAGGAATGGGGGGGATTTGAACCTTGGACTCAAAAAATTTTAAGAAAATAGAATGCCATTGTCTTATTATTCAATAATATTAGTAGTAATACTAATAGTAATAATAATAATACCAAAAGGGGCATCTGAAAAATGTCAGCAACTCAGGCTGGAATTCATCCTATAAGAAAATGAAGGAAAGTGCATGGGAGCTTTAGATTTTTCCTGCAAAAATGCCTATAGTATGAATAGCATTCAATGAAGGGGATGCTATGGAAAGGCAGTGCCAGGCATTACGAAAGTTGCTCCGTACCCTCTACTCGCTGTAAGATTCTCCTCCAAGCCATGGCAGTGATACACTGTGCCTGTTAACACCTAGGCACCACAGGCTGAATTAATGGCAGGGTGTCAGCCTTCCTTTTGTTCTTTGCTGACCATTTGCATTGTGGGCTTTCTCAGGAGCCACAGCACATTCCTTCAGCTGCATTTAGCTGTCAGCACCGAGGGCAGGGCAGCCTCACCATCGCCTTTCCAAACTGCCCCTGTTCTGAGCAGGGCAGCCTCCAATTCTGTAGGGGAGCTCGTCCCGAGGCCTCTCCGCGCGATGTGAACGCGGGAAGCGCAACAAAAGAAGCCAATATGGAGAGTGGGTGTCGAACTCGAGCTGCTCATATTGTTGCATTTGGTGAGCTGCCGGGGTTTCGTAGGTCACCTTTAGAATTATGCCTATGACAGCAGTAGCTACCTGCCAAGATTGCAAGGTATCTCACAGCTCTCAGGATGGAGCCTGTGGCCTGGTAGGCCGCCGTTGGAGGGGCACACATTTGCTGTACAGCTGGCAGCACTGTATGGGGCAGCAGTGTGGGCTGTTAGGGAGCTGGAAAGGAGACAAGCATGAAATTTCCTCTAACCCCAACTCTGTTTTTCTGTACTGTTGGCTGCTTCTCAGTTCCTTGACAAAAAAACCAATCAGGCACCCTTTAATCCGCCTGTGATTACCAGTGGTATAAAAAGAGAAGCATAATGAGGAAAAATGCCTCGTTTTGTTGCCTTCAAAAGCCAACAAATTGGAGTTAACTTGACAGGAAGTGGCTTAATAATTAGATTATTTATTTATTCCTGACACATATCCCCCTGTTACTAGTCTCAGGAGATCCTGTAGATGGTACGATTTTCAAGCTGCCATTACTTCGCTGTCTTCTGTGAACAAAGAAGCTACTGTCTATCAGTCAATTAAATGCACTCTTTAAGCAGAGGCTGAGAAGTCCTCAATGGAGAGAGCCCTGGGACATTGTGGCTGATGATTCCTTTCTCTGTACTGTACATCACACTCTCAACTACGGTCCCCACAGAGATGGAATAAAGTCATGCATTAAAATATCACTTGTTGATTTGTTTGCTAATGAAGAGCCATTGAAATGTTTGTGTGTTTCTGTGGCAAAATTGTTGATAAAAGGACTACTTGCTTGCATATCTTACTTCATCTTCAGTAAGCGCTTATTTAAGACTTACTAAAATTAAAGTCAACAAATTAAGGAAAAAAACAGAGAGATGGATAATATTGGTTTACTTGCAATTCACATCAATGTAAATAACACTAAGGACAGCAAGAAGAGAGAAATGGGAATAATAGTACTTCAACTATGTCTGTTACAATTTTCTTCATTAGTAACAATAAGGATCCTTGATTTTTTTTCTTGTGCAGTAGTGAGCACCCATTTACAAATAATGAAAATGCTGAAATATCCATTTAAAAATTATCCTGGATATGTAAGAATAGGGGGGGGGGGGGGGGGCGGGACAAGGGTTTTTTGGGTTTTTTTTTTTTTTTTTGAAAAATATTTTTTTTTTTTTTTTTGAAAAATATTTTTTTTTTTTTTTTTGAAAAATATTTTTTTTTTTTTTTTTGAAAAATATTTTTTTTTTTTTTTTTATGAAAAATATGAGTTTTTTTCCTGTTCTTTTCATTTCTTTCTGGATTTTAAATATGCCAGCTTAGCAAAAGCTTCCATTACGCAGAGATTAGCTGTGTGCAGCAAGTTAGCCTCTTAGCTGAGAAAAGTACAACCATGCCAAGATAGTTACTAATGCTGGTTAAGGGTGCATGCTTAATGCAAAATCACCAAAGTTGTTTGAAGGTGGGGCTTCAATAATACTCTCTCTCACCCTCCCCACCCACCCCTCTCTACCCACCAGGTTTCTTACCAGGATTTTGTAATCTCTGCCCTTCCACCACTCTTCTTCTACCCTCCAAGAGCCCAGGTCAACAAAGTGGACTGGTGTGGACCACATTTTGTGATGGGCTAGAGAGAGAATGTTTTTTGGTTGGTTTTTAGTTTGTTTGTTTTTTGGTTGTTTTGTTTTTTGGGGTTTTTTTGTTGATTTGGTTTGGTTTTTTTTTTTTTGTTTGTTTGTTTTTTAACAGAAGTTATATATATATATGTATATATGTATATATGTGTATCTGTCTTCACAATGAAAATCATTAATTGGCAACATCTGTCTATAGTTGATGCAGGTCTTACACTGCTCCTCTTAAAGAGCTATATTTGCTCTGAAGAAGTACAAATAGTGCTGTGGCAGTTCTCCAGTGGACCAGCTCTATTCTGAATTTAGCATCTGTGTGACCATTTGTACCTACAAATAGAGCTTATGAGTGCTGTTACACACATACACACACACACACACACACACACGTATGCATATGTATATTTTGTGTATCTAGAGTCAGTCCTTCTAGGATTATTGTTTTCAATTATCTTAACAACAAGCTATAGGGAATTAATTCAAACCAGCCTCAAACTGGAGTGTCTCTTATTCCTGTCCTGTTATTCCAACTCATTTTATTAGAAAAAGCTTAGATACTCAGAGGTGTTCTATAATAGAAAATGAATTTGAAACCCATTCATTAATTGGTGATTAATACATTTCAGGATTAGTTTAAGCAAGGCCCTACCTCCTGCCCAGTCAAGTATGTTCTGGTTAATATCCAATTATCTGCACCTTCGTACTTATTATGTCTTAATGTTTCGGATATGATAACCAGAAACTTGAGAGTAATGCTAATGAGAAGCATAGAACAGGAATTAACCGGTGACACTCTCAATGATCCTTACTTAGGAAAGTAACTCCTTCAATTTCCTCAGCACAGTGGCTGAGCTACCACCTCACTTTTCGTAAGCACTACTTTCAATTCAGCTGTAATGGGAGCTTAGAATTATATTTGTGTTAAAATCCTTCTTTTTGCATGTTTCATAGACCATGTATGGTTAAAAGATACTCCTGCCCATCCCTTTTCACATGTAGAGTTACTTTCTTTAAGTGAAGCCAGTAGAAAATCAACAGTAAAGTAAAATGGTGATACCTACTTAAAAAAAGAGCTGGTTTGCAATTGAATACACCCTTTTCTATACATGGGTATATGCATCTGTATATGTAAGCTGAACTAGCTATCATATCTTTCAGCTTGTAAGGCAGGTGCTTGAGCAGCCAGCAAACCAGATATATATGTCTGTGAAATACAAAAATTAAAACCCCCTAATTTATAAATGTGAAATGTAAATATTGGCAAATTAAAATTTTTCATGCACAAAATTCTTAAGCCCTTAGCATTCAATCTCAGGATTCTAGACTGTGAAGAAGTTATTATATACTCTCCTAGTGAAACATGCAAATAAAACCATTGCACTCATGTATGAGATATGAGTAATTCTGTTATGTGGCTTTGAACTAAGGTGGCTGTAGAGGTAATTTCAATGTCTAGAAAGAAAGGAAGAAGAAACATCCCTTTTTGTAGATTTTTTTCCTTAACTAAGCTGCTGTCTGAACACGTGCAACTCAGGGCATTAAGAGAAGCCCCAGAGGAAATGAAGCAATGGGCAGAGTGAAGGAGACCTGCTCAAAGGTGCAAAGCTACATAACACATTATTTTTATTACATGAATACAATCTGATATATATGGTACTTATCCAAAAGACTTTATAGAATATGCTATTCACGGTGTGTTGGACAAAGCTTAGTTTGAAACACTGCCTCATTAACTGTATTTATGATGAAAGGTACCAGTCTCATGTTTGGATTAGACTGAATGATAAAAGGAATAGTATATTTGTGTAATCAAAAACAATCATAAAGCACATGTACAGTGGCCAGACTTAAGGATATGCCTGTAATGTCCTGTTTCGGCTTTCTTTTTCCAGTGCCTAGTCACACAATTCGAATTTTCTCTCACACAGCACTTTATTAGAGTGTTAAAGTTCAGGACCTCAGCAGTATATTCTTAATATCTAGTTGTTTGGCTGGGCACCCTTTTCCCCAACCCTCTCACAGGCAACCTTCACAATGAACTCACTGTGCTTCTGGCTTCATTGCTTTTCATTGCACACCTATGCGAGTGCCAAGACATTAGATAACTGTGCAAAAAAATCCTCCACCCCTGAAGTCCCCACATGAGACTCCTGCAGAGCACTGTGTAATTTATTGAACAGCTTGGGAGATGTTGGTGTTTACTACCTCATTCAATTAGACATTCAGACGCAATGCAGCCTTCCGTTTCCTTCGAAGTTTAGTTAAAAAGCCTAACCCAAATACCACTTAGTGCAAAGTGTGATTTGCAAACTGTCATAACATGATCAAATCAAAACCAATTTTCACCAGAGCAGTTAAATACTCATCTCTTCAGATGAATGACATTTCCCTGCCAAAGTTGAACTTTTAACCCACACTGCTCCTTGTGTGCTATTACTCTTCAAGTCAGACTTAACAGGGATGGTATTCTTAAAATCTTTTGATAAAAATATAGCTGAGCTTAAAAAAAGAAGACTAAAATGAAAACAGTAGGAAAAATAAAATTAAATAAGTGAAAAAATAGGCTTGGGCAGTGAGCTAGTCTAGAAAACTTAATCTTAAGGATACTTCTTAATAATGGAAAAATTCTCTACTTTTACCTGCTGCTGCATTTGCACTAGTGATGGAGTATGCCTAGCAGGACAGACCGGAATTGTACCGCCAGGAAAAATCCTTCATGGTGGTGCATGGGAATAAATTAGGTGACAGAAAATAGGACTCGAATTTCTATGATATGTCACCTAGGTTATCGTATTTTACATCGACTGCTGCTTTTGTGCTGCATGTGCATCTCTTTCAACCCTTGTGATGGGTCCTCCAGGCCAGTCTTTTTGTGGGCTGGTAATTTTCTTTGTCTCCTTCAAGCTAAAGCTTCAGTAGGAGAAGTTTTCTTCTCTGACAAGGGAAACACTCTGAACACAGTTCAGCAGCCCTTTTTTTTCTTAAATGGATCCTTCCCATTCATCTCCTTAAAAAGCAGATTTGGAAGGCTCTTTGACTCTAAATTCTCCTATGCTATTATGTCCCACAAATGCAGTTAACTTTTTTATAGCATTACATGGTCTCTCTCTCTATCCTTTTGCTTTATGACATTCTCCTTTCTTGTTTGGAGGGGAATTCCTTTTTTTCCCAAGTCCCGTTTTCATGTCTTTGCTTGACAAGCTACAAAGACTATCATTATTTCAGAATGTTGAAACAGGAGTCAGAATGGGTGCAAGTTGTTGGTGGTTCCAGCATTCCCAGTGACTTCTTTGTTAGCCTAGAACAAGTCATTGAAATGTGAAATGGAGACAGTACTTAGCCACAGAGATTTTTTCCAGGACGAATTAGTTAATGTACATTCAGAATGAAAAGTACTGTAATGCTGTAAATAGCAAGCTATTAAATAATTTGTGTTTTTTATTATCTCTTGGCTAATGGGGAATTCTGCTGCTTGCCTTAGAGCTCCCAAATTTAGTTCATATTTCCTATCCATTTCAGAGTACAATTTAAAGAAAAATTGTTCCTCCTCTTTTACTGTATCATCACTCCTCACAGCTGCTGTCCAGCTGATTTCTATTCTTGACATCACCTGCTCCACACAACAGAAATTGTACTTCATTTCTTCCCCAGTCAGAACCGGTTAACAGGAAGAGTGTTAACAGAAATTGTGATGGCTTTCATGAGTCAGTAACATTGTCTTATTCCTCATCAGAATTTTTCCTTTGTCACTGCAATTCTGAAAGTTGCTTCAAAGTCCAGAACCTGCAGTTCTGTTTCCTGCACAAATCTCTTTCTCAATTGCTATATATTCTTCTATCATATAAAATTATTTCTTTTCTCCCTTACCTAAACTATTGAATTTCTTTGTCTTTCTTGGCTGCCATTAATTTGTAACCAGTTATAGCTATGCTTTTGTAACAAGTTTGAGGGTTCACGCTATAAAATGTATTGTCAGTCTTTAGTGTCAATCGCTTATTGTGGCATTCAGCTAAGTCTTGTAAAAATGACACACTTGTGCACCTTCAGGAGAGTTTTAATTTTTCAGTATTCTCTGCTGAAATTACTTCTTTTTTAATCTATAGTTGTGATTCAATACCAGCTATAGCTGGCACCACAGATCTTGTAGCTTTAAATAGTGTGCCTTAATATTGCCCCCTTTGTATGCTGTATTATAATGAAGCAACATCACTAAATTGCAGTGAAGGGTGATTGTTGCACGGGGATGACTACTACACCTTGGGGTCTATTTGCACCAGATTATTTCTTTATTGTTGTTATTACAACCCATCTTCTTTACTCTCTTGATACCAAACTTGCTGTTGGACATCCACGTAGCTCAGGGGATCTTTAGAAACATTTTGGACGTCAGTTTGTCTCTTAGGTGCACACCAATGACTGTTCAATTCCAGGCTCTGGTATCCTGGCTGGCTTTACAATACTTTAGTGGTGTCAGCTTGGTCTGTTCATGTAACTTGCAATGTTCTTCATGATTTGCTCTTAAAAAAAATTAGTTTGTTGCTGATAGAAGTGATAGACATTTCTTGCTAACCATTTTCACACAGGAGCAATACTAGATTTATAACAAATGAAACATGCTTTTTACCTTCCTCTTATTCCCCATACATTTTACAATACAGAAGAGTGTAAGAATGATTTTGCTTGAGCTGTTTCCTTTCCTTTTGGCACTATGTTCACATTCAAAAAAAGAATTGTAGCAGTGGTGTCAGTTTATCATCCAGTGCCATGATTGTGAGGAACCTTCTGCAAAATTCAGTTTCACCCAAGTAAGAAAAATTATTATTATTTTGAAGATACAAATATTTTAATAAAGACACCTCCTTTTTAAAAATCTTTCCAGCCTACCATGACAATGTCTTAACAGTGGTTTCAGCAAGGTAAGAGTGCAGATTTCTGCCTTAGTTGTACAAGAAGGAGCCTTCATCCATGCAGTCAAGTTTTAACTGATTTGTCAGATGATAAAGCGTAGGATAATAATTTATTCTGTATGTGTGGAGGTGAAGAAATTGTTCTGTGTTATACAGCAAGAGGGCAGCTCAGGAAACCATAGCTGACACACTTACTGGAGGTACAAAGAACCGTTGTCCACTCCCACCTGGCCTCATTGCTGTAGCCTGATGCCTGATCACTTTTGATATGTTGGATAGCAACATTCCTGTCACCCCTCCCTCTGTAGTTTGGGGACTCAGCATCCCCACTGGTGCTCTGCTATGGGGTGGACATAGAATCTACAGCTCTTTACATGGGTTGCACAGTATCAGGACTCCAAGGTGCATTGGCCTGTGGCTCCACTGTCTGCATTCTTTGGGGCTGTCCTTGCTGGGACTGTTTGACCAAAGAAAAGTGTCCCAAAGCATGAGTTTCAGAAGATCCACAAGCTCCCTTCTGTACCTGTATCTGTGCCTGTCACACCCAGGAAAAGTTTTAAATGGGTTTGTGTGGCACCATGGTACATCTGGAATTGTAGCAAAAAGTTCTGGTCCTGAAAACATGCAACTATGCATACAATTTTATTCACATGAATAAATATCACAAGCTTCCTTTTATACAGAAGTAAGGCAGTATATGTTCTCAAGTGTTTGTGAGATTGGAGCCTAAATTGCCATTCCGGGTGGTATTTTAACAACATGTTCTAAATCTGGAAAAAAATATGTGTCTTCTGTAATGAAGTCATCATCCCATTAAAACATCTTTTTTCCCTCAGTGATACCAAACACGAATTTTGAGCTGTAATTTGGATTTTTTCCATCCTTATGAAGATAGCCCATTTTTTTTCATTGCAAGGCAGCTTTTTGTTTTTTCAGTTTCTTCTCTAGCTTAATACTGTGGCAGTGTAGCATTCCCATTTAAATCAGGAATTAGAGCTGACGCACCTTGAATTGAACTATCAATTCTTTTAAAACTGACGCCAGTTCCACACTATTTGGTTGTACAAACTTCCGATTATGGGCCAGAGAGCATTGATTTTAGCTGTCATTTCTAGCACACACACTATAGAATTGAAATTTAAACCTTAATCCACTCTATAATACAATTAATTTTTAATGTGCAGTAATACTAATTGAAATAGCCTGAATTTAGTAAGTCACCACAAGACATTTTCAAAAGCAGGAGTCTCCACTGAGAGCTGGAAGGACAAATAATCATTGTTACAGTGTTTACAGAATAAATGCACACTCTGCAGGCAATTCCATGCCAAGAGATTTTTTACTTGTTAGTTTATATTAATACATTTCATTATGGATTTAAATCTTTTTTCAGTGATTCCTACTGAAATACATCTGTTGTTGTGAACCAAGTTATTTTGATTCTGTTTTAATGGAAGTGCTTATTTTTATAGAGTATTTTCAGTCTTACATCTCTTTTTTTAACACGACTGTCTCTGTGTTATGTAATGATCAAATACATTGTGATGTTCAGAGAAACTAATTCAATTTTCTAACTATAAAATGGTCAGCCATGCAGTTTCTATGTATGATAAACCAAAGCTTTTCTCCTCTAAGTTTGCCTTTCATATAAACAGTATATCTTGTGCCATCCTGATTTCGCTACATCAATTAATTTTCAGATGTGATCGTTTCAGATGTTTTAGTGGGGAGGATGAAGAGGGGATTTAACTGCAGTGGAACAGATCTTACACAATTAACCAAGGAAGGATTTAATCATTTGTATAATAGCAAGATGCCATTGCTACATTTATCTGATAAGAAGGAGTACTTCTTAGAATGCTTCAGTTCTATTGATGAATGGGCTTATACAGTGTTTGAAGTGAGCACCAATGTTAAGTGAAAAAAAATGTCATGTGCTTTATAATCATCCTTTCATGGCTTTCACATTACAGTATTTAATAAGCCAATAGTGCTGTTAAATATTTAGCAAAGGTTCCCTCAAACCCTTGCTATATATTCAGATGGGATTTTGAGACATTTTACAGCACATAAGTAAAAATTACACTTTAGTTCATTAAATGGTTGTAACATGGCATATTTCCTAAAGGAAGTGCAGGACAACATGGCATAAATACATTCAGCAGATTTCATGCCAACAGAACATTAGAATTGATTCCCATTTTTCATATTAAGAGTTCAAATTGACTCCCATTTTGTCAGAAGAAAGCTGCACTAAATTTATTTGCATGGTATTAAAACAGCATTATAACATTTTGTTAAAACCCTGATTCACGGTGTGGTGTTTTAAAGGATCCTTACCAGTACATTGGTTTTAACAATTAATATTTTCTGAGTTGGGGATAAGAGCAAAGCATAGATCAAGTTGTTGCTGTCTTCTGAGGGTAACAGTTCATCACTAGGTAGCACTTTTAGGTTCTGTAATGTGCAAAATAGAGATTTAATAACATAGCTGCTGCATGATGTTGTTAATCAAACAATAATAAATCATTAGAAACCCTGTGTTCTTTGACAAACGTCTGCATGTTTCAGATCCTTGTTGTATGCTAATTAATCCTCAGTAAGTACTTGTATAATAATTAAATATCTTGCACTTAAAGTACAGCCAAGCCTGTTTATACTGTTTAAGGTAGCGTATCTCTTGCTGTCTTTAGAAGGTATGTGGGTTCCACATGTGTTGCAATGGGTAATCATCTGTTTCTTGAGATAACTCCCAGATATTTTCCCCTGTCCATGTGTAAGAGTAAGCTACAAAGGTTGGGCAAGCCTGCCTGACTGTTAAATCAGTGTGTTTGCTGCTGCTGCTGCTGCTGCCTGGTCGCATGTGCTCCTGCCCCATGCAGAGGCAGCACAGCGCTCTGCCACTTGAACTGACAGGTAAGGGACAGCTTTGCAGGGGCCCAGCTGCCTGGATTGAGGCTCCCACTCCTCTGTTTCCTTGGGATGTCTCCAGTCCTCCTGTTCATTACTTAGTCTCTGAGCTTTGTGCAAGTATTTGGGCCCACTGAAGAACTATACTTTCACACATTCCTATAAAAAATAAAGGCTACCAGTGGTGGGTATGAGCCATACTTAGTATGGCACATAGTTTAACTCCTGAAGGTGAAAAGCAGTGTTATGCAAATGTTATTTTCTGTTTGGGTGAATATAATTTTTTTTTTAAATTCTCAATTTGTATCAGTGTTTGCTTTTTTTTCTTTCTTTTTAATATTGTAAAAAAAAAAAAATCACTCACTTCAGAAGAAATACCAGTGTAGGCTGTTTGAAAATTATTTGGGTCTGCTTTAAAATGTTGGATGTATTTTTCTTGGGAAATCATGTTCATATGCATTGCATATTTGTTTAAGTATTCAAAAAATTAGGGTGTTAATTGCAGGCATGTGTGTGAATATATGGAAAGGTCTATATAGTTATATAGGGTAGACATACTTAATATGCATAGCTTGATGTATCTTGACCTCAGGTTACAAGAGTAGAAAATCCCATTTTCCAGCTTGTTTCAAATGTAGTAAAAATGCTGCTTCAGTTGCTTTATGCTACTCACATTGGGAAAGGTGCTTATACTGTGATAATTATCATCAAGGAATATTAATGTGTTCAGCATTTGTAACCCAAAAACTCATTATAGCTTAAGCTGTGCATCATCTGTGAAGAGAGAACTTTGCCAGAATTCGCTCTTCACAGGGGTTGCCTCCTGCTTGTGATGGAGTGGTCAGAGTATTGTAAGAGGTCACTCAGGCTATTTTTGAAAGCTCAAGTTTTGCAATTTTTGATTCACAACCTTCTGTCTAAGTAGCTTAGCATTCTTCCCCCCACCAAAAAAAAAATTTGCTATTTCTAATTGAATGCCTGGTGAAGTGCATAAAGCTAAAAGATTGCATCTTATTATGCACAAGAGGCTAAAGGTGTAGACATAAATATTTCACATCAAGGTCACAGAGATTTTAGAGTCCATATTCCATCACCATACATGGGATTTGTGCAAGCACCACGGTCACTCACTCTAATGGGAACTAGTTGTTCTAATCCTGTGGTCTTTGATAAGAATCTGGTTTACTTGTGTAAAACTCTTGATGCTTTTGGTAGCAACTTCCACTTCAGTATTTATGTATTCTGGGACCATATTTTGAGTCCTTAATGTTCTTTCACCATGAGAATAAGGTTTATAATTTTTACACCTCTGTTGTCTTCCAAGCTCCTAAACCCACAGTTTAACAGCCTTCACATTTCTAAAATATACTTGAGCAGTCTGTTCAAAGCAACAGAGCCCAATTCTTTCCTCACTCAATTTTCACACCAATGCCCCCCAGCTGATTGAGCTGATTTACATTGATGTTGTTGAGAGGAGATTCAGTCCTTAGGCTTTTTTTGTATTTTCGTTAGTACATCTTGTTGTGAGAGTCTATATGTGCCTGTACATTACACTACCCAAACAGTAGTAGAATGGTTACAGAATAAGATGGCTGAGTATCTAAAAATAAATAATCCTCTGCAATAAAGAATTAAATAAATAATCCTCTGCAATAAAGAATTTCTTTTTTGTTGACTTGTAATTGAAATCTTCCAACTAAGCACTCTGCAGATAAATATCATGCTTCCACCCTTGGTAATGGAGGCAGTAGCAGTGCCAAAATTGTGTTGTTTGGTACTGTTGCTGCTGGAATTTTTAATATCCCTGGGTTTTATTATTTTTCCTTCCCAATGCTGATACAATGCTTGCCATTTCTCACTCTTAATATTGTCTTATGTTGCATGTTGTAGTTTGCTTTATACTAGGCAGAGAGGACTGGCTTTTGTGGACTGCTTTGTTTCTGAGGTCAGCATGTGAACCTAGCCTTGCTCCTGGGAGGACTAGAAAAATCTATTTCATAACTTTCTGCAGGCCTCAAAGAAGGCAAAGGAAAAAAAAAACAAAAAAACCCCCCAAAAATGACAAAAACCTACAAAACCCACAGGCTTAGTTTAGACCTGGTGAAGAGTTAGATTCATCAAGAGGAAAGCTTGCAGCTGATCAGCTTTTCTTGTCATAAAGAGTCCCTGCTGTCAGTGCACACTCCACTGATATAGCAAAGCTTTGGGGAGCCTTGTGAGTCTTTTCAACACCCATGTATTTGTCCAGAAGTACCTGACTTGATAATATAGAAAGAATCTGCTGAAGTAAGAAATTGCTTGCCTGTTAAATCACCAAAATGAAGGGCTCAAAAAATAGGTAAACACAGTCCTCATGAGCTGAGTGTGCGTATTACAGGCTTGCCCAGTTCACTTATGGGGCATAACTTTGGTTTGTGCAGCAGAGTGCTAATGCCTTGTAATGAATGGCTGTCTTAAACCAAGGAGAGATTCTCAGCAGGTAACAGCACAGTTGATGGGAAATAATATGGTACCATATCTGCTGTGTGAATGTGAACTTAATAATCACTATGAATTTTGAGTAAACCTGCTTCCCTTCCAAAGAAACATTATGAAAAGATTGCTTCCAAATCCTTCTGATACTGTTCCTGAGATAGATGCCTTAGTCTTTACCTTGAGGTGCTGGAAATTAATGTGTGCTCTTTGGAAGAGATAAGGGTGTAAACTTTCAAAGGAGTAAATTGTATTTCCATGTTTCAGTTCACCATTTGCACTTCATGTGGTGAAAGCCAGATGTGAGGACTTACTTTTTGACATTATTTCTCCATCTTCGGTATCTCAGGACTTCTGAGTTATTATGCTAAAATGTTCTATTACATGTAATAAAAAAATGTTGGAAAACTGGAAATAGTGCAAGATAGCCTCGATTGATTTGGCTGTACTTGGATTGCTCTAGCTACATCTTAAATCATAAAACAGATCATCTCTGTGCAACATAATAATGATACTGAAAAGACCCAACAATCTGTATTTGCTGATGGCATGAAAAATGAAACCACTTTCCAGTTTTAACAGTAACTCCTTTTAATCAAAAGGAAAAGTGCTGGGATTGTTCCTTATCCTGCTTACACCAACACAGTGAACTACCAAGTAGGTGATTATGATGAGATGTGATCAAATGCTTGTGACAAAGCAACTGAAATCAGAATTAGGGCAAACAATTTTTTTTTCAATGTTAATGTTCACTCCATGCTTATTTAAGTTGGTTTTTTTTTCAATTTTCTGTCTATTTGTAAAAATTCATATTAAAGTACTGTGAAATACAGAGAGTAAGCATGGATGCAGCATCTGCTTTTCAGCCAGACCCTGGAAGTACTTGCACAATTTTAAAATTCATCTGGATCCTATTTCATGCACAAGGCTTTTTTTTTGGGTAATATTAAAAATCTTGAAATTATCTGAATTTTTTAAACAATAAGCTCTTTATATTAAAAAAACACACAACAACATGTTTTTCTGTATAATTTATTTTATACAAATCCAAAAGAGATTTATTGTATGTGTAAACTCAAAACTGGGAAGATTAGATATTGTAGCATGATGTTCAAAGGAGAGCTATTGGAATGGTAGAATTCTTGGCTTGGCTCCCTCTTCAGATGTAATTGCTGCTTCATTAGGTCTTGGAAGAGCTTCCTATGGTTAAATTTAATCAAATGGTTTAGAATGGCAAGCTCATATGCTCAAAATTCCAATACCATTCAGAATTTTTAACAAGATTTCACTCAAACCTTTTTTAAACAAATGTTGCTTAACACTAACTGTAGATTTTGAAGTAATTCATAGTAGCTCATCATAATGAATAAAGTCTGATTTAAAATAGTCTGCACAGAACTTGGATGCTAAAGGGGAGTCATCTGTTGTAGCTAAAACCCGCTTGCCAGTAGCCTCTGCAATTAAGTACCAAGGCTCTGGTGCTCTTTTAGCTGTATTAGTGGGCAGCTCTGTGGGTTTTTTTCTGCATATCTTTTACTTGTGTAGCTATATTCTAATTCTGTGTGTTTTAATTAGCTTGGCTTGCTACGTTAGCTATTTCAGTTGATGTGGTTTTCTTGAAGACTTCACATACTTGAGCAGCAGTGAACTGCAGCCTTCTAAAGCACATCCATGGGTGGATGGGAGAGGCTGATATTAGAGATTAGTGAGAAATGTGAAAAAATGGTTCAAAATTACATGGAAGAGGAAGACAGTGTGAGGGGGTGGAAAGGAGAAATGGAGCCAGCAAACAGTGGGAGTATGCAGGTCACCTTTTTTCCAAAGCCACTGGAAACACTGGAGTTGTGCAAAAGCCATACAGGTACAGCACATGTTTATTCCAAAATACATAAGAAAAATGTAGTTAATGCTGGAGCTGTGGAATGAAGGAGAGAATGGATAAATGAAAAGACTGTTGATTTGCCATCCTTAACTTACTTCAAAATGTTGGGGCTTAAGGTAACAAGGGGATGTAGAGAAGGATAATATT
>VZTX01025953.1:317867-322465 GCA_013400915.1 Pardalotus punctatus | reverse complement strand
CCCCCCCCCCCCCCGCCTCAAAAAAGGTATAAAAACTCAGCATTTATTTACAGATTTTTAAAATGTGCACTATTTGAGATACCCATCATGTTGGACCAAGAACATGCAAAGTGTGATGAATGGCAGCTTAATCTTGTGGCAAGTTTGTTGGTAGGCAGAGAGAGCCTTCCACTTAGTGGCAAACACAGGCTCTGATGAAAGCGGCAGGAGTCAAGTCCACAGGGGCCAGGGATCAGCCAGCTCTGCTCTGTTGCGAGGATTCCTCCTGGATATCAAAAGTGTGCATAGTTTTGTGAGCTGGGGTAGAGTATCCCTCCACTTAAGAGCCTGTAGAGGAATCTCTAGACACATGTGTTGAAGCAGCATCAGGAGGATATGGTAGCTACCTAATTTTTCTGTGGAAGCTGGGCATCTTTAATTTCTCCTTTGGCATTCTCTCTTGCTCTTTTCACCCAAATGTGCTGCTCTCTGCCTGTTGCCAGGGCTGCCGAGAGTGCGGGGAGCAAGCCAGGAAGCACAAGGGAGTGCGGATGCAATCTGCTTGAGCGGGACCAGCAAAACAGGGATGGTGGTTTTTCTTTTCTCATTGACTCTGCTTCCCGCTACTAATGCTCTGCTTCTAGACAAAGGAGGCCGAATTCCTCCGCCAAGCCCTTCAAAGCCTGGAAACCCTGCCTTGCTCCATTGTGTGTCAGTGCTATCTATGCCACTTCCACTGCAACCTAAAGCCAGTGGCCAGGCTGCCCTTGTCTGAAAACCTTTAGTTGTACATATTTTGTTTAAGGCCAACAGGTGTTTTGCCAAACAGGCAGGGTGTGAAGTATGTAGCTTTTTTTTCAAGATAAGTAGTCGTTGTCCATTCCCTCTAGGAAGAATAATAAGATTTAACTGGGGTCTTCCTGAAAGCTCCCTCCACCTCCAAGCCTTAAAATATGCTAATAGAATTGCAAGGGTTTATATGATTAAGTTTGTAGTTGGAAGAATTTTTCTTTTGTTGTCAGCTGTTGTGGTAATGCTGTATCATTTAATTTCATTCATTTTTACCACTGGACTTCAGTCATGTTAATGTAGTAAGTATTTTAGGAAAAATGAGAAGACTTGTAAGTACTTAACATTTTATTGAAATTTAATTGAATAGTTAAGGGGTGATTAAAAATCTGAAATTAACACTCTTTAGAAATTAATGACAGTCATTAAGATGTAATGGGGCTGCTCACCAACAGTGCTCAGAAAGGTTGGGGGATTTAAAATTGCATGGGGGTCAGAGCAGTGAAAGATGTTGTTTATAGTCTCTGGAGTCTTGACAGCAATTTTAGAATTGGAACAAAAGTGATTTTTTTTTCCAGTACTACTATAACTACAGTAGAATCTGGGATCTGGGGTGAGTATTTGTGGTTGTCTAGTTAAGGGGACTAACACCGACCAACTCATCAGAAGTACAAGTAGTAGCATTCGTTGTGGGCCTGTTTGTACTATACTGCAAATGGTTGCCTTGGCTATTGCAAGAGAGCATGGTTCTGCCCTCCCCTCTAACTCCCTTCACAAAATAAAAGGCAGTTCATTATTTATATTACCTGAGTCCAGGGTCCTCTTATGAGTAGAGACTAATGTTCATATGAAATGGAGTGATATAATGTGTAATGATTTTGTTATATGAATTTTCAGTCCCTGGAGAACAAATGGAGACCTACAGATGCCTTCAGTTTAGATCTCATTTGCTACCTGACCAGAGTGGGCAGAGGTGAAAGATCAGAATATAATTTGCTGAGCCTCGCAGCCTGTGTTGATCTTGGAGTTTAAGTGATTGTCACAAAGGCCCATTGATACTGTGTCACAAAGACTCATTGATACTAAAACACAAAATATGGTAGAATGTATTTGTATGTTTATTTATTCATACTGTTTGCTGAAGACTTCGGGAAAATTAATTCCAGAAAGGTAGCAGTGTGGATGGGCTTATCCTGGCTCACCTTAAATATGCTTGCTCTGTTTTTAAGATCTGTACTTATGGTGGGTGTTAAGGTTGGTTCAACAAGTCACAGCAGTGAAATATTTTGGGTTGTGCAGGGTAATTTCAGCAAAATAATGTTGTTTACAGTCTTGGGTGATTCCTTATAGATGTCAAAAGGAAAACATATTTTCCTAATTTTGAGACTTTTTTTTACTATAAATACCCCATAACAGGTTGATCTGCAAACAGTAAATTTATGTTATGTTACTGAAATAGATTAAAGGTTTATTTGGGCAAAGAATGCAACAGAGAATTCAGAAGATGTAAAGGATTTTGCTTGGACTTTGTATTCCTTACTCCTTTCTTTCTCTCCTTCAGGTCTTTTCCACTCTTGTTTGGCTAGGTTCACTGTCTCCACTTATCTCCACTTTTCCAGGAGTTAATCATAGGGGGAAAAAAAAAAATAATAAAAAAAAAAAAAAAAAAAAAAAATCAGTAACGTCCTGGTCTGTATCATTAACCCCTTTTTGCCCCACTAACTTACCGTAACAAACACATCCAGCAAGCAGCACAGCGCAGCAGTGTTTCACAGGGCTTAGTTCCTTTCCATCACTTTGTGTGGCTGGCCCACTGCATTCTCAGATAGGTCACTAGTGCAGCAGAAATATAAAATACCTTGGCCCAAGACACTGTGCCTTGAAGCTGCTGAAAACTTCAGTTTCTAAAACCACACGTGTGCACAGGGGTTTAGCAGCATAACAACTTGCGAGATCAAGGCCTAAAGTGGGAGAACCTCATGTGACAGCATTCACTGAGCAGAGTTACACTGCTGAGGTTAAAAAAAAGGGCTTGTAACTGCATTATGAAATATCTTCTGTGAACTTACAAAGTGGAGTAAAGGATAGTAGGGCACTGAATGCAAAAAAAAAAAAAAAAAAAAAAAAAAAACCAACAAAGCTTCAAAGGAACATTTAGTAAAATTTTTTTTTTTATTCTTTAAAAATACAATGTGAAGACAAAAATGAGACCTGTTTAACTTATGGAAAAAAATTCTGAGTGGGGATTTAAGAGAGATGGATTATATTCCTAAAAGGAAATAGGTTTGATGCCAGTCAGCTTTTTGAAGTAGCAAGTAATGTGAAAACAAAGGGTTCATGATTGGGCCTGTGACTGGACTACAGCAGACAAACAGTTTAGGAGGGAATATTTTTTATACAAAAGGGCGGATGGAATATAGAGCTTTCTGCCAAAGTCAGCAGTGGAAATAAGAAGAGGGAGTTGGACACATTTTTGGAAAAGAAGGGAGTACTGGGGTACTGCCACAAGCTATAGTATGGGAGCCAAGGTTAGGAAATGTAGTTCAATTTCTGCATGCTCTGTTTATGGTAGAAATATGGAGCCTTTGTAAGTTTTTCACCTGGCCTTTCATTTTTCCATACATGCCAGCATACTCTTGCTGCTGCATATTAATAAATTTTTTTTTAAATCTTGCTTGTTTTTAGACAGTAGGATACAGCAGCGTCTGTGAGAAGGTAAAACATAATGTAGGTTTCAGTTGTTACTGTGTAGTATTCAGAAGAATTGTTAGCTGTATGATATTGATGACTAGAATTAATTTTTTTTTGTACATTAAGGTGTAACAGGTTGATAGTAAATGCCATCAAAACCCACTGTTGCAAAAATGCTAGTGTTGTTCTTCCTTCATTTTCACGTTAGGTTTAATTATTTGCTGGATTTTAATACTTGTCAGTCATTCTTTACATCATTGAATTAACACCGAACCCTATATTGGTGAAAAGCCTTATGGTGCCCCACTTTATTATTATGGTGCAATACAGATTAAAATTGCATCTGTTAAGATTACATTGTGTGTTTGGATTATGGGAGGCAGAAGCACAATAATCTCTGCTGAATATAACTATTGAAGCCAATAACCTGTAACCAATCACACAGTTCTTCTGTTGAAAAATGTGAGCTAGAAAGGATTACATCTTGGAAAAGATCATAAATCTGTCACCACTAATGTAATCTTTACAGGAGCTTTGTAACCAGTTAGCGACTAAAAGAGATCATTACTTCTTTTGCTATAATTACAATCATAACACATATTTGATATTTTATAACTTTCTTTGTTCAGCAGCAAATGCATGATAAAGTGTACAGCATTAATAAATAGAGGCATAATGAATGTGACTAATTGATTTTGGCAGTCAAAGACTGGCATACTTTTTATACAATAGGGAATCCATTCAAAGAAGCTTAACTGCTATTGAGTGTGAGCCTTCAATGTAATAATGGGACCTAATTTGGATTCTGTTGTGTGAGGTGAGTAAAGCAGTACAAGTTAATACTATATACAGCAGTGTAGTTCAGCAAGTAATATACACTTGCATGCAGTGATTCCTCTCTTTTCACTGCTATAAACCACTATATCCCAGCTCACACATGTGCTGCAATATTTTAATAAGCACTCCTGTCTGTCTACGTGTCAGAAACTCTAAATGGAGAAATTCTGTATCTTGAATGGAAGAGAGTGTGTTTAAAATACTCGTTTTTTTGGTTTTTTTTTTTTTTAAATCTGACTGGGTACTACTTTTTGTCCTCTGTCTCTTTAGTGCTGGGCTCAGATTTTCCCTGCATGTGAAAT
>VZTX01025953.1:255367-310367 GCA_013400915.1 Pardalotus punctatus | reverse complement strand
TCCTCTGCCTGAGTGCTTCTCTTCTTTTTCATTTTTCCCTTTCTCCCTCTCTTTTTTTTTCCCCTTAAGTCTGACCTCAGCATCTGAAACCAAACAAGAACACTGCAGGTGGAATGAAAGCTGCAAATGCATTTGCTCATTTAACCCCGTGTGCTTGATATTAACTATTGAAGTTTCGGATGCAAAGGAATTGTTACAACAAGCATAAAGCTGATAACCTTTTGAAGAAATAGATGAATACAACTGGGAAACAGGGCCAGGTATTTTTCTGTGAGAAAAAGGGAACAAATATTGTACACTGTTCACCCCCATGATTTTGCTTTTCTGCTCTCCTTCTCAATCTTGACACAACCCTGTAGAATATATGCAGTCAGGGACACCAGTGAGGGACTCCTCCCTACCCATCTTTTGGGGAGAAAGGGACTCTGCTGGGCTGCTGAAAAATGAGGTAACTTTTCCTACCCCTCCTCAAGGACAAACCATGCCTCAGTTTCTGATGGGCTCCCCAGGCTCAGAGATGTGGCAGTAATGGCTCATGACCCTTCCATGATGGGCACATCTCTACCCTTAGCCAGTTAAACCCTACTTTCAGAGTCGCTTTGTACTTATCTCTGGAACCCTAGCTTAAAGATATTGTTACCTATAGCTGACAAATGGACACTATGTGGATGGTATTACCCCGGGCACTCTGTTCCAAATGCATTGTGTCTAACAACAAAACCCCCCGTGAAACTCATAAAATTACCAATTTCACAGTTGACTTTCTTCTTGCTCTGCTCTGTAGCCTTCATACTCCTGGCCTGTCTCCACACACTGCAGGAGATGATGTCAGACCAAACCAGCAATGCTGCATTAAAAAGGTTCTTGATATAAACAAGATCTATCTTGGTACTGATTAAAACGTCTGCAGATTTTTGCCTTATCTGGATAAATCCTTCGGATGTGCATCATCTGCCATTATGCAGTAGCAATTGCCGTGGTGTCCAAAGAGGGGGTTTGTAGCAGCTGATTTTTGATTCCACCCCTCCACACTGCACACTCATGTACACAAAGTGTAGTATTGCATTGCACAGGTTACATGTGAAGAATTACATCAACATCCATACTGGGGTTTGGTCTTTCCTGCTCTTTGGCATAGTTGGAGGTGTAAACAGCGTTACTGGCCACTGCACTTCTCACCTGCAATCTCAGCATGTTGCAAAAAATTGAATTAAATCTCACAACAGGGCCCCGAGGACTCTTATTTTACAAAAGGGGGCTGCAAGAACAGGAAGAAGAAAGGCTTTCCCACATAGGCAAGTTGCTGCAAAAGATTGGAGGGTGTAAATTTGCAGAGTACTAAGTATGCTACCCTGTGTTTCTCTGTAGATGCTCCTAGGGCACAGGAATGGCTGTCAGTGTAGAGAGCTAATGGGCACCAACTGTGTGCTAAGGGCATCCAAATAGGGAGTTGGTATATTGGGAGCATGGGGTACTTGGCAGGTAGCTTCCATGTGGTGACAAGCCCTAAGTGATCTAACCAAATCATAGAGTGAGTCATCCAGGCCAGTTTAGAGTCTAGAACCTGGGTTTCCTGATTATGTTTTCTGCTTTCTGGATCATCTTCCTCTCCAGAGTAGTCAAGAGTTTTTGCTGTCTTCTTCTGTATTAATAGTTTTTAGATCTTTTCTGATTACCAGACTTGCCCTGGGATGTTGAGCCTTTTGCAACTGGCTGTTATTCTGATGATGTACTGCATCACCTACTGGTTATCATCTGTCCAGTGTATTTTTTTTTTTCTGTGTGCAATTTTTAAGGAAGAGGAGCAGAAGTATCCAGCCATACTGTTCTCCTTGGATAATAGTCTTTGGTGGCTTTTCTACATGGCAGTTAAAATGCCTCAGATGGCTTCAGTGTGAGTTCTCCTGTTTGTGCCAATCTTTTTAAAGACTACTTCATTGAGGATGTGTCTAGTCTACTAAACTTTCTTTCCCATTTATGTTCTCTCTTCCCAAAGGATGTCCTCAGTTCCATTTTAGCTCCTGTGTAGGCTTCCCTTACCCTGCCCTTCACTGTCTCTGTCCTCAACATGCACCTTCTCAGTTCCACCCATGGTGTTTCAAAATAATTTTATATTTCAGGTGGGTCTCCTTCTTTCAAATTCCTCCCTCCTTTCTATCTTTGATCTCCCCATTGTCTTCAAGATGGTCCTCAGTGAAATCCTTACTTGTGCAGAGAGTGAGCTCCACAGTACAGAGAACTTGGTATTGAAGTACTGGTAAAACACAAGCCATCAGTAATCATGTGGTGGCTGGCACTGATTTCCACTGCAACTAGACAGAAACAAGAGACACGTTGCAAATAGTTGTTCCCTTTACACAGTATCGGGCCATAAAGAATGCATCAGGCACTAAGCATAACAGAGTGCAGGCCCTGAGCAGCATTATCACAGGTCCCCAGTAAGCTTGGTGCTTGTAGATTTTGTGATAGAATCCAACAGTCTTTAGCCATTTTTCACAAATGACTTTGCTGTTACCACAAATACTGTGAAAAGCTTGAGCAATGCAACATTTCATGTCAACCCCACCTCTTTCTTCCATTGCTCCGGCCATTCCACAGCACACAAACAATTGCCAATAGCTCTCTGCTCTGCAGCCATAAATAACAGAAATTGCCATCTTTTTATAAATTTGGAATTAACATGAGCTATTATGTAGCAGTTTCCCCAACAGTGACATTTAGTCCACCTGAATCTCCTGTTTAATGGCCCTATAACTTGCCTAAAATGTTGCCAGGGCTGTCTTCAAGAAACTAGGTGGCATGAGAAAATCCCATGCCACTGAAATGGGATTAAGAGCAAAGTGGGTTAAACAACAGAGAACTGACACAGGTTCATTTAGTTACCATCACAAGATCTGGCCACAAATATATTGTGCATTACTCTACCGTGAGTTATCATGGCTCTGACCGCTCTCAGGAGATCCCCATGCCACCACTGTATTAACGACTGCATCTGCTTCAGAATAACCTTATTAGCGTGCCACAGCTGAGCCAGTAATCTCATAGGATTTTTGTCCCAGTCCCTTGTGGGGTGTGATTCTCTTCTCCTTGAATCCAGTTTGATGCCCAAAATTTAATAAGTTTTCCTGGACCCTCTGCTCTCCCTCCCCCTCCCCTTTTATCATCTGCTGTAGGGACCATGAAATCCCCAGTAACCTCCCCAAATGCCATCAATAACTCCTGAAATGCCATGATGTTTGGTGCTTCCTTAGACAAAAAGCTATGTTAATTAGGTAGGAGGAATTTCTCATCCCTCTTTTTAATCCAGATTTTTGCCTACACATCTTGTACCAAGCACCTCCAGTAACCAGTGCAAAGCTACAGAACTCTTACACGTACCTTTATCTATGTAAATGTTGCCCTCCAGTCTGAAACCTTTAAGTGGCAAGTGAAATCTATCGTGGTGTTCTCATAACATGTGAGCAGCTCT
Organism: Pardalotus punctatus; assembly: GCA_013400915.1. Lineage (NCBI taxonomy): Eukaryota > Metazoa > Chordata > Aves > Passeriformes > Pardalotidae > Pardalotus > Pardalotus punctatus. The sequence continues at coordinate 306,898 of VZTX01025953.1, read as the reverse complement.
GTGTGTGATGGGGAGGGGGAGTATGGGGTTTTGTGTGTGTGTCTGTGTGTGTCTCTCTCTCCTTCCCATCTGACTGAACCCTCAGACTGCTATTCCTTGTAATCTGCATCACTTGATCGAGAGGCACAAACGATACTGAACACAGCAAGGTGTCTATATAATCATTAACTCTCTCGCCCTCTGGATAGGACAAATGATATACAAGCCTAAACTCGCCAGGGGTCTTCTTTGGGACTGTGTCCTGGGGGAATCTTCTCCTATGAGTTAATGGAGTATTCCTAAATGGGTTGACTGCTTTCCTTCTGTGTGCCAGTTCTTTCCCAACTTTCCTTTCACAACCTCTGGCATCAAAAGCAAAGATATCGCATTCATAGCATGTGCTTTTTTTCAAGACCCATGCAAGGAATAGCAAAGCCATTAACAAACCCTTTGAATAGAAAAATCAGCTGTAACATGATCTGCAGTAGGCAAACATTTAACCACAACAGTGTTTAGATTATCCTTGCCAGGACGGAATAAACGCCTTTTAATTCTCTGTTGAACAATCCTTGACTTCTTTCTCTTTTCGTCTCTCTCTTTTTTGTTTTATTTTTACTGTGTTGGTCTATTTCTGGTATATTCCCCCACAACATTGTGGGTTACACTTGTTTTGACTGCGCAGCTGCCTTCCCATCTGAACTGACTTGCTTGCTCGACTTCCAGCCTGTAATGTTTGCAGCTTTTGAGGCTGTTATTAGGAGGATAATCTGACAAGTCCATGGGTAAAATGGAAAGGGCACCTGGTGGGGAGTTTGGAGCTGTTCCTAGCCTTCTACCTTTGTTACCTTGGATGAGTTATGGTACCCTGGTGGTTATAGTTCCCTCACTGTACAATGATTACTGTGATATTTAAATTCTGGTTGTAAGGAGCTTTGAGATGCGCAGCTGTAAACGCTGTCTAAATGTTGTTAAAATTGAACTGGCCTGCTTGGCTCACTGACTAGCCTAAGCTGTTTAGACCAAGTCTCTCTAGCTATTACAGCATGTTTTTGTGTCCCATCACCCTGAAGTGTGCTCACCATCATTCCAGGGCTGCTCTCCCAAGAGCACCAAGGGAGACACTTACAGAGTGTCTATAGGAAGTGCTGCTGCTGCCCTGCCACCACCACTTCACTTACGTTCCTTTTTTTTTCTCTGTGACAGGGTATCTTCCTTTGCTACAGCTGTCAGGTATGCATTTAATAAGGATGGGAGAACCCCTAAATGTCATCTTGACAGTCATAAAATGTGTTTGAGCTAAGACACTGTGTGTTGTGTTTGGTTCTGGAGAAAACAGTGTTTTGGCAATCAGGGAAGCAGTACAGTGAATGAAATACATTTATTTCCTGCTAATGATCATGAAATATGCCTTCTTTTCCCATCACTGGAATGCTTCTGGCCCTCAATAATATTCATCCTCTCTCTTTTCTCTATGTACACTGTGTGTCTCTTGCTGCTTTTTGCTTTTTCTTGACCACTTTATCCAGAATTTATGTATTGCTTCCTTCCTTTGTGTTGCTTGCTTGCTTGTTTGCTTTTTCTCTCTGGTACAGATACAGGGTTCCCAGGTATTGCTTTAGCTTGTTTTCTAATTCTACTTTCCCTGTTATTTCTTTTGTATTGTTTCAGTGCTTTCCCTTTTTCATTTCTCATTATTCTTCCTTTTCCCATCAATTTTATCTGCCAGTTTTTTCCCTCTCTGCATATTTTCTCCTCTGGTGATCCTATCTTCTTTCCCCAGAATAACCAACCTCTTCCTTTTATTTTTGTCTACCTTTCATTCTCTTGATTACTCTTTCCAAAGGTTGATGAATCTAGCTTGCTCTTGAAATATTTAAATATTTAATAACAGGATGACAGCTATTCCCAAGACACTTGTGTCAGCGGACAGACAAGAACCCCCTACCCTTCCAGTCTCCCAGCAGGCCTTTTATGCACTAACATATAGCCGGGAAACAGGATTGCTGAGGGGAAGGAAAGGTTGCAGTTGAAATTAAGTCCCCTTGAGCCATCTCTAATTCCTAGTCGGCTGAATGAAAATATTCAGACATGTAATTCCTTCAGCGCCTTTGTTGCAGGTGATAGTAGAGGCTCTTCCTTTGTGCCTAAGTGCCTCTTTTCTCTTCATGACTGATCTGGCCCTGTTACTAGCACACGAGAGAGAGCTGAGGTTACTCTGTGCTTTGTTCCCTTGAGCTCTTTGACCTCACATAGGAATGGATGTAGCAGGGATATCACTGAAAGTGACCTCCCCAACCTCTGCCTGACAAGACTCCCTAACTTTCTCCTAGGGAGTAACTGTCCCTCTTTCTGTGCTACACACCTTCCTGCTGTAAACTTTGGATTGAGTATTGGCATCTTTCTTTAACAATCCTGTGTTGCTTCCTCGTTGCAAGGTTGAATTTCAACCTTTTCTGTCTTGTAGCATTTATTCCCATTGCCCTTTTTTAGTGAAGAAGTTTGTCTTATGTTGTTTCTTATATTCAATGGACTGATCCAGAGAACACATGGTAGAGAAAAATAGACATTTGGACTTTTGTGTTAGGCAGTTTTGTTTCCTTTTCCCATCAGCACATCTTTTCTCCTATGTAGTTCAAGTAATCCCCTGAGTTGTTTGAAGCCTCCGTTAATAATCTCACTGGTATTTTTCCACACTTACAGTTGTATTTCCTCTATTCTTTTGTTTTCCCATAGCTGGTGACAGGAGAGGGACAGATATATTCAAGATATGCCCATCACTAACTCACAGCTCAACCCAATTGATGAAAGGTCCCCTTTGAACTAACTGCCAGACAAGTCTTTCTCTTCAGCCCCAGACAAGAGGGATGCCTAGGAGTCATATCTAAGATAGTAAAACATGTCAAAATGGCAGCTGCTGAAGGAAGGCAAACCTCTTTTCTCCAGAATTATTTCCATATCTCCAGTCACATGTTTATATATGTAGTTCTGTATCACCTGTTCTCCTGCCCCTCTTCTGTCTTTTCTGGATTTGTGTCTGTCCTCCTTTCTTAATTTTTTCATGGCTTCAACTCAGGAAATTTTACTGAGCAGATAGCTTACCAAGGTTCCTAAATGAAGAGCAGAAATCCATTCACCTTTTCCTCTTCATTTCCCCCTTTTTCTCCGCAGACAATTTTGTATGTGCTATTTGTCAAATAACTGATGTGTAAATGCCTTTCTCTGCCCTCCAAAAATGCCCCAGATCCCATACAAACAAACCAAACCAGCCCATACATTAATCTATGGAGAAAATGCGTGATAGCTTCTGTGAATTCTTTGAAGAAATAAGTAGTCTCGTGTTGTAGCATGTTTTAGTCCTTGAACACAGGGAGTAGGAAAAACATTTCAAAACTCTGGGTTTTTCTCAAACTACCTACTCTGAAATGAAACAAACCTTTCAGAAGCCAACTTTAGGCTGCATATTTATGGTTGGAACCAGAACCAGGTGTGGCAATGCAGCATTTGCAATAAGCTCTCATTGTCTGCTGGTGTGTGAAACTCCTTCAGCCCACATTCTGTTCTGTTGCTTCAGCTAATGATTCTTGCCTGACTCCTTTAATTGGAAGGTGGAAGTCCCCTCCTGTACACCCCACACAACACATCAAGTTAAACACAAGTCACCTCCATTAGTGCCAGTGGGTGGGGGGAAGCACAAAGGAAAAATATAACAACAATTCTGCTCAAGCCTTTGAAGTGTTAGACGATCAATCTGTCTGCTTGAGTCTGATTCTGAATCCCTCTTTAAAATGCATCAAATGTTTGAGCCTGAAGTTCCATCCTGACAGCATCTGTGAGTCTCTGTGGAGACATCTGCTCCACAGTTTCACAGACGCTCTCTGTGTTCACATGAGAAGGGTTTGATCCAAAGGCCTAGCCGGAGTGAGACTGTGCGGAGTTGTAACTAGACAGACAGTTTTAGCAGGGTCCTGTGGAGTCTCAGTAGCAAAGACCCTGTGGAGCTGGAGTACGTGTTCTGTAGCAAGGGCCAGAGGTTTTTTTCTGCCTTTCAACTAGACTGTTCTCCACCAAAACCAAAATAGCTACAGGGACATTTGTTGGGGAGAGGGGAAGCAAAGTGCCATAGCTTCTTGGATGCTTTTAATGGCAGAGTTACACACCATGTCAGCAATAACGATTAAAATGAAACTCCAAGTGTTTATTATTGGAGAGCTAGGAGCATTTGAGTTTCCTCAAAGTAAGGCAAATAATTCTGAAGGGTTAGAAAAACTGCTTTCCTTCCACTGTGACTGTGTGGTTCCTACACTGTACTTGGCTGTTATCTCACAATTAATGTGAGAAGTAAACCAGAATTGCTTTTTCATCTTGTTCAAACTTACATACACCACGGATGTCAGTACTCAACAGCCAGGAATTGCCTTTTACTATGCTCTGTGTATGTAGCACCCTTAAAAGAGACTCTAAAAGGTTCATACTATGACTTAGCACCATATAGATTTTCCAATAGCTTTCCTGGACAGTCTGCAGTGTCAGTAGCTTTTCCGTCACAATGGTCCCAGAGACCATTTTAGGCGAGCAGTGCTCTGTAGCTGTGGGTTTTAGCAACAGCTTCAGTAATTGTACTGTTTTCACAAATACCAGCAGCACATTAAAAATAGGCTGGGGCCATCTTTAAGGGTTATGAAATAATCTGAATTCACTCCTTGTGAAATTAAATCTCGAGTAGTTCAGACCTATGGGTGGAAGTGTAAGAAGTCTTCTGAGATGGCAGCTTGCTTTGTAGGGCAGTCTTCTATTTACTGCATCACACAGCAAGATAATAATTTGCTGATCTGTCATTAGTGCCATCATTTTTTTAAAATCCTCTTGTGTGTTTGCTTTGATTTAGGAATCATGGCTCACAAACCTGGCAAACCAGCAGCATTAAACTGTAACCATAAACAGGATGCAACGTTTTACTGATCATGTATTTGAAAGAATATTTGTTGACCAAATTCATAACTCCTTTATCCTTAAATTTTGTCATGCACTATGATCCGAAGTCACTTAGAGAATTGGTGAATTATTTCTTCATATTTTGCTTACTCAATGGGTAGCAAATTCAGAATAAATTATTTTGCTTCCTGTTATTCACTGGTAGCCAGAGCAGTAAGCCAAATGAGGTGGGACATCTGGTAGCCTCCTCATTTTTCTGTCTACACCTGCAAAATGCTGTCTAGTCTCTGCTAGTCTCAGAAAAGGCAGGGCATGCAGAGGGGATGTCTTCTAAAATTAGGATTGGGGAAAAAACAATAAAAGCAAATAAATGAAACCTATGGTAGGAGTAGGTCTCCAAAAACTAGGAGAGTATTCTTTTAAAAATGTTCCTAGTTTTTCCCCAGTTTCTTAGCACAGTTGTGTGTACTGCTGCCCAGCATCTATTTTTATGCTGCCCATGTCCAAACATTTCACCACACAGCAATGGCTCCCTCCTTTCTCTTTTGTGTGCTACCCAGCAAAATAGTTGGTGGATAGTTGGTGTCAGACTTGTAGCTCATGATATACTCAGAGTGATGCCTTGCACTAACAAGATGGTATTTTCCATAACCTGCTCCTACTGGCCTTGGAACACCACAGACACATTAAGGTGATCAGCTATCAGTGAACATTGACATGCAAAGCAGAAATCTTCCTCAGTCTCAAATACAGCAACACAGAACATAGTGTTTGAATGGAAAATGCAGTCCTTCCTGTAATGTTCATTTGGAAGCTGCTAGTCTTAAGTAAGGGTGCTTTGTCTTCATGAAGATGCCCTGCTCTTGGGTACTGCTGCAGCATCAGTCACTTCTGCTGTAGCCATCCTCCTCCCCCCAAAAGCTACAAATCACAAACAAAAGTTTTTTTAAGCCCTAATTTCCTTCGAGACTTACTGTTCACAGATCCTAGCAGAAGTTTGGCACATCCTGAGCCCCAGTCAGGATGACTGGAGTCAAGCAGATTGCAGGTTTGAAGGGATACATCGCCCCCTCCAAAAGGCACACCATTGGGAGGGCTGGCAGCTCTCAGCCTGCTGCCAAAGCAAGGGCTATGTGAGCCACTCAAATGGCCATTCTTCTGGTTAACACAGACAGCAGATTTTCATTTTAGTTTCTTTTTTTTTTTTTTTCCTGACACACACAAATGTCTACTTATTCCATTTGGGAGATGGATATAATCCGTAAAACTCAGTGCACATAAGCCAGATGGCAGATCTGAGTAAGTTGTGACCAAAAACTTTTGAACTTTAGCCCAGTTCCACACCAGTGGAAGATGTGTCCCCAGTGAATCTGATATCTGTGCTCATTCAGCATAGCTAAGAAGGGCACAAATAAGTCCTGTGCAAATAATTATGTTGGATCAGTTTATGCCTAACATTTATATATACCCGCCTAATTGAATTGAGTGTCTAATCCCAGGGTTCATTATCTATTTCCCTATCTAAGTTTTTTTTTCCTATTTATGTTCAGCACCCAGCTGTCCCCTCCTCCAAATGGTCAACCATTGCCCTGTAAAAGACTAAACATCAGCCTCCCAAACCTGTGTCATGGTACAGCAATTTTTTCAGCAAGGGGGCACTGGGAGCTGGGCCGGTTCCTGACACTGGATGAAAGTAGTTAGGAGAAAAAAACACATGGAAGTCTGAAAGATGGAGTGTTACCACCCACTCCAGAAGGCAAGGGTAACCCAGGTTCTTACTGATAGATCCCTTAGGACGGATGATTGGTGTTTGTATATGTGTAGAGTTTATTTTAGAACAACTTGGTCGCAATGCAAAGCAGGTATGTGGCTGTCCTGGTTATTATTATCTATAGTAATACATCAATATGAAAGCAGAAAAATATTACTTAAAAGAATGTATAAGGTAAAAGAAAGAAAGGAGAAAGAAAAGGTAATAGTAGAAACATACCGCCACCTGTGGATCCAGTGGCAAGACTTGATTGTTGCAATTTAGATGTCCTTTGGCTGAAGTGATGGTCTTGATCCATTGGGGGTGGGGGAAGCCTTCAAAACACAAAGTCTGATGCATTAATACATGCTCAAGCTCAGGTGAGAACCCCCAGGTACCTTCTCTGTTGGGGGGGGGAGTTTTAATCCTCTGGTGGAAGGCCTCAGAAATTAATCAGAGGGTGCTTTGGGGGTCTTTGATGGTTTATGACATCTTCTAAGACATGACAGCTGCCTCTGATGTCAGTTGAGCCAGTTGTGCCCCATCAGACCTTCCCTGGGAGAAAGTGGGGGAGAGCTTCAGCACTGAAGGAGTCATGTAAGGGAGGACAATTACCATGATAAAAAGCACCACCCCACCTTGCAGGAACTTCTAGGTGTAGCCTACCTTTCTGTCCTGTGCTAATCAACCTCATCTCCTCCTCTTCAAGGGGTGCAAACCTGGCCACAGCAAACCACCCTGACACCTGTACAGATGCTTTGAGTCATTAACCATGAACAGTCCGGTCTCTCACACAGAGCAGGTTCTAAAAGCCCTCCTTGATAGTTCTACTTGGAGAGAGTTGAATGTGATACTCAGGACATGGCATTGCTGCCTTTTGTAGTAACCAGAATAAAGCAATAAAAAGATCAGTTAAAATGCTTGCTGGAAGTTATTGATAGAAAAATTCTTTCTGCACAAAAGATTATAAACACAGTTTTATCTCAGGATAGATTTGTTTTAATTTGGCATTGATGTATTTGATACCTGATAGGATCAAAGAAAATGGAATCAAAGAGTGAAATACAGGCAGAACTGCTTCTCTGAATATTGGCCTCTTTTATAGATACAAAATCTCAGGACTAGAGTGCTCAAATTTATTTGTACTGATGTTTGTTTAAAGATCAATATTAAATAAATTGGTCTGGAAGCTATAGTCATAAAGCAGCTGTCGGACTAATGTAATCCCACAATGCTGTTTTGTCTACTGCATGAAACCTGGTTAGCTCTGTACTTCTAATAACATGTGGATATCTAGTGAAAAATAAAATAGCTGAACTGGATTCAGTGCACTTGGATTAACTATATACATATCCATTTATTTGAAATTTCAGCTGTCTGACCAGATTGTAAATCAAGCCTACCTTTCAGATTTTCATTGCAAATTCCAACTTGAACAGTTGTAGAAAGAATTTTATGCTGTCCACGTTGAAAGAAGTGAAGGGAGATATAATTGTAAATCTGCCTGTTTTGGCTTTGGATGTGTAATAAATCTCCAGTGTCTAAATACATACAATTTATGTGTTTGATAGTAAACACAGGTTTCTTCGCGGCCATTCTTCTGTGTTTCTGTTGACAATTTGCAGGGATTTTCTCTGTGATTTCCCTCAATGAAAACAAGAAGAAAGGAAATATTTCAAAATGTAGGGCTGCTTTGCATTATGAGAGTCACATGAAGGACCTCTGACAAGCCTAAGATGTGTTTGAGAGGCTGTCAAAAATGCTCTGAGCCAAAAATGAGATTTGTTTTTACAATGTAAACCAGTTTATCTAGAGGTCCAAGGGACACCTGAAAGCTTTGGATAAGCAGTTTTGGATGAGTTCAGCAGCTTTTTTAGAAGAGCCCGTCCTTCAGGTTCCCCTCACTGGTCAGAGATGAAAAGGCAACTGGTGCCTCATTGCCATGCTGAGATTTAGGGAGCCTGTAACATGTCCCCCATTGGTTTTGCCTGTCCACACCAAAGCTCCCCAGATCCCAGTGCACTGAGTTTCAGATGTCAATTAGCAAGAAGCGCCCCAACTTCTTGTCCCATTTAGGACCCAGATGTCCCAGTACAGTAAATTCTTCTACCCTTGAAAGTCAGCATCGGCCTTACTCACTGGGGTGCAGCTAAGCCCACCACTAGTGACATACAGAGGTGGGGAGAGGTCATATGCCTTTTTTCTACATTCCATGCTTTCCAGGCACCTCACCTGCATGGTTTTAATGGCATTTTCATGAGTAGAGCTGAACAGATCAAACTCTAAGTAATAAGTGTCTTCTCAAATGTGTATTCAAGGGGGAACTGCTGGTATCCTGAAAGCTTCAACACCCTTATCTAAGTCACGTCGTGAGTGTATGGATGTGTCATCAGTATTGACAAAGGGATGACTTGTGTGTCAGGATCACAATGTTTTCCCTCCCATACCACAACCTTGGCTGTATTTATACACTTTAATCCAGCTTTACCAGGAGTATAGACACATGAGTGCATATTCGAGGGAATGAGTGTCCATAGGTGTAAAAAAAGGACCTTTGTTTGGAGACACACCCTGGGGCACATTTGCAATCTGAAGAGACATTTGTATTTAATTGTAAAAGAAGATGTGGTATGAATAAAATTATTTTTCAGCAACTGTAGCATATTTAAATATTCCTGCCTCCTGAAGGAGGGAATTTTACAGTAATTCCCACTGGTTAGATGACAATTGCTCATAGTTTTTGGGGATGCTGACCAACCCCTCTTCACTGTTTTTTCTCAGCTTTCCTAGTGATTGCCTCTGTCTTCTTGGGCAAATCACTTAATTGCTGTGAAATGCAGCTGGTCACAACATTAAAATGGGGGCAGTGATACTTTTTATTGGTATGTAAAGCATTTGGGGAATTCTGTGTGAATATGACTTTTGCAGACTGTTTTGTGTGATCACGATGAAAAATACTGCTGCACTGAAAATATGACAAGAGGGCAGAGTATCCAGGCATGTCTGTGGGGGAAAACACGCATAAAGAAGAGCCCCAGATGACAGTGCAGCTACCTGCAGCCCTGTACCAGGCATGCTCTGAAACAGCAGAATCCTGTCACTGTCACAAACCACATTGTGATTTGCAGATGTCCAGCTGGATTCTGCAATTTATATATTGCTTACATAGCAGTGCCTGCCTATCTGTAACCATGTATCTACAGATAGCAGAACTTGTTGTTTCTTGTCTTTTTTAGAGATTAATTGAGTGCAATACAAATGGGACATTACCCAGTGCATTTCTCCCCCTTGGAAATTCAGGAAGGATGCTAGGTTTATACCTTGGGTCATAATCAGGAAAGTACTTAACAAGGGGAGTAGGGGAAAATTGATGTAGAGGAGACAGTCTTTACTTTTCATGAAATCAGTTCTGTAATGTAGTTTAACTGCAGGTTCTGCAGCAAGGAGCAAAATCCATTTTCCCACTATTTAGGACTTCTAGTCCCTAGAAGCCTTAACCACGGAAATAAGGGAACCTGTTTACTAGCATAGTGTGCTGCCACTCTGGCATGTTTTAAACACCGTGAAATGAGAATATATAGGCTATGAATTTGTAGATATATGACTGCATACTATATATATATAGTTCCAATTTTTGTAACAAAGACATAAAACTTAAAGCAGAAATGTGGCTGATTGTGCTGAATTATTACTCCAAGATAGATTCATCAAATCTCCCAGCTGTATAAGACAGGGCTTACTAATGAAGTTCCCTATCAAAAAGAAAAGCCTAATTTTGATTTGGCTTAGGTAATGAACTTCTTTTTCCTGGTGTGATTATCTGCATGGGGTGGCTAAAAGAGTAGCAAGAGAGAGTGCGCTCACAGAAGCATTATGCAAAATGTCTTTTGTCTCTTTTTGCTGGGATATATTAAATTTTCAATGTAGTCTATGTAATATAAAATTATGATAATGACTTTTGGCCCACTGTGAAGGCAGCTTGCTGGTCCTGAGCATGTGTGTCTGGCTTGAGCACTAGGATACACTGTGGGAGTTGCCTTTTCTATTAACAAACCTCTAGATACCTAATGATGAATTTTCTTTCACCAAATGTTCTCCTTTTGTCTAAAATACAAGCATTTTCTAAATTGCTTTTGAGAAAAACAAGAGGCAGAGAGGTCTATGGCAATGACAAGGGATATTGAAACAAAGCAAGGAATACAGTTAGCATCATTCTTGTAATTATAAACCAGCCAAAAGGTTGTTTCATGTAATAGTGAAAATATTTACTACCTTATTGAAATAAATGATGGCATTGCATTAGTGAAGGAAAAAATCAAGCAATTTTCTCATAAAATATCACTGCAAGTTCAGTAGCATGAAACATGACAGTCAAATTTATTGCAGGTAATTGTATCAACTTTCGCTACCTATAGTCTCTTCAGTAATTGTTAAATCTTTCTCTTCCTTCTTTCCCATTCTTCATCAAAAAAAGGCCAGACAATGAAAAAAGACTGATAGGTGCTCCGGTTTTATTATCATTTATTAAACAAGATGTAAAATGAAAAATTAATGTTTTAAATAGGAGGAGTATTTTGTAAGCTGAGTGTAGTTCACAGTTACCTTGCAAGATCCTTTTCTATGTGGAAAAAATGTATTAGCAGCCTGACATAAAATTTCTGTGTTTTTCTACATTTCTATGTTCTCTCCTTATTGTCGAAGGCAAGGGGACAAAACTGAGAGTCCCCACCGAGCTGTGCTTCCTACACAAAGCTACGGTGGTCCCCGTGTGACATCACTGTAACATCGTTATCATGGTGTCATACTCACTGGGTTAAAATTTCAAGGGAGGAACGAGCTGTAGCAGTTCTTTAGCTGACCAGACATTTTCAGTCTGTTCCCAGTAACAAGAAAAGAAATGTAATGAAGCATATACCAAAAACAGAGGTCTGATGCTGCCACCCAAATGTCTTTGGCTGCACAGAGGAGTGGGCTTCGGCAGATCTCCTCACAGGGCAGAGCTGCAGGATCTGGCCCATATTATTAAGGTGGCCTGTCATATTATTAAGGCGATTATTTTTCAAAGTTTCCCAGGAGAGCTGAGCTGCCCCCCGAGGCAGCTCCAGCCGGTAGCTTTCTGTGGCATGTGTCAGGGAAAGGGCAGTGCTGTGGGTATTTACATACCTGATGATCACAACAGAATTGTCTCTGCTGCATGCCTGTTTGCATGGACCTGATTTTAATTTGGTAAAACAGTTAGTTACAAAAAAAATGCTTAGCTTTTGCAGAATAATTAGGATTATTTTATATCAAAATCAGAGGGAAAAAAGATGAAGTAGAACATGGTGGAATTATAAAAAATAAAAGCCTCATTTTTAATTTTCTGATACTACAGAGAGCCAACATAACCTTTAGCAGATTAAGAGCAAATCTCTCCAGAAGTGGAATCAAGCCTTCCTTCCTTCTTCTCTTCTTCTAAGTAAAGCATGTATTGTAGGTTCTGCAATGAATAAAAGCTCTGTGAATATCTGAGAACATATTAGTAGGTCTAAAGGTTGGGAATGTGTGCCATTAATTAATTAAATTATTATACAATATAGCTTGTAGCAGTGTAAGCCTGCATTCCTTTGACCCTCCTCTCTCCTTAGCCCTTATTGCTTTAAATGAAGACATATAGGAATGATGTCTGTCTCTTGCTGGCATTAGTTATAGGTTTCCCAGTGTTACACATAATCAGACCCTTTCTCCTCCATCTGTAAATGTCCTACTGATCGGTGGTACAGAAAACCTCTCAGCGTCTGGCATTTCTTTGTAGCTGCCAGTAATCTCTGACTGTAATCTTTATTAAATCAGTCCTTTAGTTCCTGTGAAAACCATTTCCTTACTATGTATAGCTGTTTAGATTTCATTTAAAAATAAATAATAAAACCTTCTGAGATGCATGGCATTATACCACAGGTGCCATGCCCTTCGAGGCCACCTTGTGCATAGCAATGGCTGCGGATCGATGAGAGAGCTGGAAGGCTCTAAGAAATGAGTCTGCTGAAAGTTCGAAAGGTGGAAGTCTCCAGTATGTAATGAGGTTATGTCTGTGTTGCACTCGCTTTCCTACTGGTTGGGAGGCGTCGTACTGCTTTGCTCATGTGGCCAAAAAATATTGTTCTTTTGGTTACTCCCCAAGCTTCCATATGTTACCACTTTCTGTTTTTTCTTAGATGCAGCACTTAGGTAAATGCTGAATGGATCAAACTACATGAGGTTATGTTCAAATGGCAGAAAGAACAATTCTTGGCAGCCACATTCTGTGTTTTTATCCTTAATTCTTCATCTGTGTTTTATCAGCTGAAGCAGACAGTGGCAGTTGAGCAGAAACTTCTCTGCATAAGAACTTTAAAAAAGTAAAACTGGTCATTTTAAGAGCAAATGGCTGTGCTGCAGTCAGAGCACTCTGGAAATAGCAAAGTAATTGTTTAAAATGTCTTTATCTGGTGGTGTCTCATTTATAGCAGATATTGTGAATTCAGCCTGATTATTTTCTAATCTCATGAACACCTTTTGGTGTTCAAAGAAGCCCCTTATCCTTTCTTTGGCTTGTTTTGGTGTTGTTTTTTTTTTTGCTTCACTTCTTGATTGGTTTATTTTACTATGAGATTGATGTGGTAGTTTTAGATCTTGCTTATTGCTTGGTCACAGGTGGTTGCACAGGAAAATGTATCCATTTCACATGCTTCTTCATATAGAGATGGTTAGATCTAGGTAATATGCTTTGCCTTACCAGAATGCAGAGCTTTGAGTCATTCTTAGAGTTTATTTGTGTAAGGAGATTTCACAGTATGGGTGGAAGAGGGTGCTTTTGACCCATTCATGTTTGTTATATGCGCTCATCAAACAGATTTCTGGGATTTTGCCTCTGAGTGAGATATTTTGCTGGAGATTTAGGTCCACAGGACTCTGTTCAAACCCTCTGGCAGTGGCACCACTATATTTGTATTAATGTGTCTCCTGTTCTTGCAAGTAAATGGCTGGCACTCTCTTTTTGTTGGTCTGCCAGCCAAACTATGAAGTGGTAATTGAGTCTGTTTTAAAGTGGAATGTTTTAGACAGTGCTTTAATTGTACTTAAGCCAATTCCATAAATACACACTCTACTATTAAGTTATTTTCTACTATAAGCACTTACTCAGAATCCATTTGTATCACATCTAGTAAGTTTGTTTCACTTGTCTGTAAAAGAAAAAACATTTCTGAAACTCTTTCCTCCCTCTTGCATGCTTTTAAATTACAAAGCAGGTGCAGGTTTTTAAAAGGGATCTCGTTGTTCTTGTCAGAATGGTCCTGTCCCTCTCTGCTCCCTCTATCCATGTGTGGAAAACGTCGCATTTATTATCACACCCAGTTTTATGCATCTTCCAGATGATTTAACTGAACTGATGCTATGGAGGATATGCTGACTGGCACTTTTCCCATGCCTAATGTGTTAACAAAAGCCAATAGTGTCAGTTTTAACAGTTTTAGTTAAATTCCCATGATGCTCTTAACAAACGTTGAAACCTCTGCCATGTCTTACCCTGACAGATTCCCTGCCGTCATTGCACACTTAAAATAAATGTCATCCCCAATCAAAAAGTTCACATTTTTTCTGACAATATAATTTCTTACTTTGTTCCTGTTTTATCTCTTTCTTCGGCACAATAACCCGAGGATGCATATGTTATTTCTTTAAAGTGTTTTGTGCCATCTTTTATTGTTAGAGCTGGAGCCACAGCAGCAAGTGATGTAAATAGCCCCTTCATTTGACTCAGTGCAAAAGGAAGTTTTCATAGTGGGGCATGTGAAATATGGGTTGTGCTTCCTAGGGCTAAGTGACAGTAACCCAATGTGTCTGGAAATGTGCTTGTGGTAGTGCGTACTGACCACGTGTGTAGCGTGAGCCGTTAGTAGGAGTTCCACGTGCTTGGAGAGATGTTTGTCAAGAAAACATCACCCTTCCTTTTCTACTATTTGTTTCATCACCTCCCCTCTTTCAAATACAGCTTTTGCAGTGGGTAGAGGAGAGAGAACCCTACAGAATGCATTCTAGCCTCTGTAGGCTACTCTTGGCTATATATTAGAGCTTTGAATTGGCTGGAATATTCTACCTGCGAGTGCACGTATTTATGCACAGAGAAGCCCTTTTGTGAGCAGCAGCAGCATCTCTTTGATCTAACCTGTGCCTTTATGGTGAGATAGTAGGCAGAGTTTTTTTAATTATTGCATTATAGGTACAATTGGCACCTCTCTCTTTTCCTCCCTCCCTCCCTCTCGCCGTGTCTGTCGCGCGCTCAGAGACGGAGCGAGGTGGCTTTCACAGCAGCTGGTTAATTTCCCTGGCTTCACACTACTGTTTAATGATCCGTTTCTCCTGTGCCACCTCTCTCATCTACTGAAAGATAGGTACAAATTGTACCTATAAAAATTATAATACAACCCTGGATTATCTTTGTTTTTCAAATTGCGATCATCTGAACTGAGGTTTCATATTCTTTCTTTTCACAGTTCTTTAGAAATAGCCAAGAATAAATCACTGTGTCCTACACAAAGCGTTTTGGTGTAAAGATTTTACATTTGGGGCATTTGGCAGCCGTTCACAGTGTTGGTTGTTTTTGAAGGTGGAAGATAAATCCCATGGAGATATCATCCAAACAACTGTATGGCCACTAAGCCAGCCTGCAAACCATTGCAAATGGCCAGATATGCTGGCAGGTCTGGCTATCGGACTGCATCTGTCTCTGGGCACCTCAGAAGACCTTGTAGCACTTGGTTCTGCTTGAAAGAGATGGGTAACAAATGTCTGTGCAGGAATAACACAGAAAGAGTTAATCCTTCCTGGTGACAAAGGGATCAGCTTCTTAAAGTCCCTTCCAGGGTTCTGATTCTATCAGTGGTGGGTAATAGGACCGGGAAATAGTCACCCATACTTAATGAATTGCTCTCTTATCTCTGGGAGTGGCCCAGATCAGAATTACATATTTTAGTAGAGAACCAGGGGGAAGTCTACTCCACTACTCACCCTTTGTTATGTCCATTCCAGGACTCAGCTTCACTCCCTAGGAGATGCCAATCCCTTGCTTTTGAAGAGTGCTCAAAAATATGTTTAAAATTTCTCAGAGTGTTGGGAGAATTTGTGGGTTTTGTGACTTTATTTCTTTATCTTTTTTTAACTGAACTCTTAACTGGAGGGATATCAGGACAAAAAAAAGTCTGTTTCAACACAAAAGCAGGGTAAATGTTGGGACCGAGTTAAAGGGGTGTCCAAGATAAATAATCTCTAGGGAAAAAAAAGTCATCAACCCCAAAGAAAAAGAAAACAGAGCAGAGTCAGCACAGCTAAAGAAAGGTTGTGCATTTGAAACTGCAGATTTTAATTCAGCTGGAAGCCTTCTCTTGAGTATTACGAAAGAGTTTAAAGGGACCTCCATAATGATTGATATTCAGTAGATTTTCATGTGTTTTCAAAGTTTTTTTCTTTAAGGAAAGCCATTCACATGCCTGATTAGTAAGCAGAGAGTGACCCTTCTTAAAAGCTGTGCTAGGAAGCTGGGGAATTCGCGTAATTTAGAGAAACGTGTTGGACAGAGAGGTTTGGAAGTGAAAGTATACTGTCTTCCTAGGAGTAATGTACAGTCCTCATTCTGAGGCACTGTATTTTCTATAAAAATACTGAATCACAGTTTGGTCGATTTAGACATGGGGTTTGAAGTCCTGTTCTAGGTAGTGTGTTTCAGTCCATTTCTAAATGCCACAATTGCAAACAAAGCAAATGGAGAAGTAATTTCAGGCACATAACCACAAAGTATTTGAGGAGGAAATTAAATTGGGTTTAGATGTAACAGACATCACAGTCAAGAGAAGGCAAGACAGGATGGGGATAGCCAAGAAAGAAGATGAAAGGGAGCCAGAACCAATGCCATTAGCCATAAAGCAACTGGTGGTGGGAACAAATTTCTCAGATTTTGTTATCCCATTGTGAGTTTCATATTTGTCCTTCTCAGTTTCCAAGGGAAGATCTCACATCAGTGACTCCTCCCACCCCCATCTTCTTTTTGCAATGTAAGGGTAAGACAAAACCAGCTACAACTTACCCTAGTGACCTCCTCTCTCAAAATGCCCTACTCTGAATCCTTCTGCCATGAAAGCCAAGATCAATTCAGTTCTTCTGTTACCCTGACAGTCTCACCACAATACATATTCCTGATTTCCTCTTTCACAACACAGTGGAAATAGAGGAGGTCATACCTGCTCTGCTAATCAGTAAAGTAAAGACCGGAAGGCACTGTCTAATGAAAGCATTGTAGAGCAAGGAAGACCCTCTGTAACCCAACCACATGAACAATGCAAGGATAAAATTTGTTTGACTGGAACATTTATCAAAGGGTTGGAAATTATAAGGACGTACAAAATCCACCTGTGAAAAGTGAAAAGCCAGGCAAAAGAGGGAGAATCACTGAATACATTTTTCACTGTGAATTGTTTCCCAGGTTCTGCTTGAAATTCATGTTGTTTGTAACCAGCAATCCTTTTGGAAATTGCTTTGAAGAAAGCTTAACGATTGGAGATTATCGTAAGGCCAGATTTCCATGAAAACCATTTTCAGTGCTTTTGGTATTCATTGTTCTTTGCTTTGTGACCTTCTACCACAAGCAGGTGGTGTTCCAAAGTCAGACACACGTTGTCCCTACATCTTTAGAATTACATGGCTACTCCAAGAGCACACAAGCCAGTGGCTACTCTGTGGTCTGTTCCACCTTTGCACAGGTATCAATGACTCTGGAATAACTCAATTTCCACATGCTGCGGTTCCTCCAATTCTTGTTCAGACACCTTTAAAATGTTTTCATGCTGACCAGCAAATTGCCACAGCACCAGATGAGTGTTCGGCAATACTGGGGTCTGTTTCCTGTACCTTCCTTTCTGGTTTGAGCTGTGAATGTGACTACACTTGGGTAAGAAACCTTCTTCACAGTTTCAGCAGGCTTATGATTGCAGCATGTCAGTAAAGTATCTTTTGTCTCTGATCAACCACACACATGCTTTCTTGCAGCCACTTCTAGTGTGTGATACAGCAATCTCAGCAAGCACACATGGCTTGCTAAGATATATCTAGAGGAGTATCCCAGATTCTTTGTGTTTACTTATCTTTCTCAGGCTCAACTTGCCTTTTCTCCTTGGAAAAAGTGATGATTTTCAGTGGTGTTGGGAATATGTGTTGGGGATGCTTTAATGAATATAGAAATTAACATAGTGTGTGTTTCTGTTTCCAAATGTCAGCAATTTATGGTTATCTATTATCAGTGTAATGGTATTTTCAGTAGTCCATCAGTCTAACATCTCTCATCAGTATGATAGCATAATTGCATATACATCCTGCTATACAGACAAAGAGATGCAAGTGAATACTTAGCCAAAGGCACATGGCTACAACAGAATGACACTGTGTCAAGGGAAGTTCAGATTGGACACTAGGAAAAGGTTCTTCACTGAACAGGTGGTCAATCACTGGAACAGGCTCCCCACAGCACCAAGCCTGTCAAGAGTTCAAGGAACATCTGCAGGACACTCTTAGTCATATTATTAGTGTTAGGTAGTCCTGAGAGGAGAAGGGAGCCGGACTTGATGATCCTTTGTGGGTCCCTTCCAACTCAACATATTCTGTGATTCTCTGTTGTCTGTAAACAATCTTGTGCAGGATATATATTACACAAGTTAAACAAGGGTAGTTTTCAACCTATTACCTTGACCACAAGGGAGGCACATCATCTCAGATAAGCAGTCCCTGCTTGTAAGGCCACGTACCAACAAAATTACCACTAAGTTAACTGGAAAAGGAAAAAAACCTAGCACCCATAATGATTTATTTTCAAAATCCTGGCTGCTGTGAATTTTCTCTTACTTTTTTGCTTTTTTTTTTTTGGGGGGGGGGGGGGGGTTTGTTGGTTTTGGGGTTTTTTGTTTGTTTTGGTTTGGTTGGTTTGTTTGTTTGCTGTTTGGGTTTTGTGTTTTTTGGTTTGGTGTGGTTTGTGTGTGTGTGTTCGGTTTTTTGTTTGGTTTTTTTGTTTCATTTTGTTTTGGTTTGTTTTTCTGATAAGTGCTCTGTGTTTTTGGTTTTCAAGCAGCAGAAAAGAAAAACATCTCTCGTAATTTGCTCTCACTTTTGTCTGAGTAATTCTTAAGTATTGTATCCTGCGAAATCTATTAAAACCCTTCACACTTCTAAAAAGGAACACGGGGAACTATAGTCGGTCGATAGAGAGTGGTTTTAACAAGACTGAAATGTATACATATACACATACATATGTGTACATATATGTACATACATGTATATATATTCACTCTGAAGAGCAAATACACATCTGTACATTAATTTCTAAAAGTGGGAAGGGTTTCAATAGATAGATGAATAAAAGAAGTCCCTAGTGAAAAAAGAAAATAAAGTATAGATAACATTTTGATACAGAAATGAAAGAATAACTTGGCAGAAATAATCTTTTGGAGTTAGAAGTTGCCTCCAACAGCTCTGCCATTCTGCTACGAAACAGGGAGCACACGTTCCCTTCACCTTTCCACCGGCTCTGCAATCAGCCAGGCCCTGTGGGGAGGGAGGGGGGCTCCCTACTGTATCTTCCTTCATCAACATGGCATCTCTCAAGGGGCCTGCACTGAATTTGTTAAGATTAGCTGTGCTCCACATTAGTGACAGGTGCTGCCTGTCTCTCTCAGGATTACACAGTGGCATGGTACTGCTTCCTGTTTGAGCAAAATGAATGTTTTAATTGCAAGGAATTTTTTTCATTACCTGTTAAATGATAAATCATGCTCTCAGGTCTGTGAAATGAGCCACATTGTGAGCGGTCTTCCAGGTTTCTCTTCCTCCTCCCCTAGAACCAGGACACATCTAATACTAGGGGCAGACAGTTGTGGCAGGGAAAAGCCTCCATCCCACGGCACCCCGATGAACAGCTCTTAAAGCAGGCAAAGTGGGCTTGGGAGCCTGGGCCTTCCTCTGATGTAGGTCCTCAAATGATGGTACTTCAGCTGGGAGACTTTGCACCATTCTCTTCCATCCTGGGGTAACGGCAAAGGCAGGTTTTGTAGCCCTACTTCCCAAGCTCATTCTCAGCCACCTGGATTTTGAGCAGACCCCAGTTTGCTGTAGCTTGGCATGGGCTAGAGACAGCAGCATAACTGGGAGGTGGAAAGGTGAATTTTAAGTCACCTTCATGCACCTGTGTGGGTATGTGCAGCTGCATGCACACAGATGCAGCCTCTTTCGTGGATATTAGCTACAGCTATGGATCAGGCCTTTGATCTAAAATCAACAACAAAAAATGAGTTGGGCATTAAAGTCACTGTCTTCAGGAGGCACATAAAACATGCATTTTTTTAAGATTTCTTTTGTCATTTCTGTCCTTTTATTCTTGCTTCTATTGCAAGTAGCAAGAGGCCACCGTCTTGGGAGGAACAGTAAAAATCCTGAGTATAGTGAAATAATTTAGCTGATAATTCCCCACTGTATAATTTTCTACGCTTCCTGCTAGCTGACCTTGTGGGCTCCTGTCAGGTTGCTAAGGGAAATCCAGCAGGACTCCTGCTCTGCTCCTCTACTTTCGAAAAAGTATTACAGGAAATGGAGGCATGTTTATGTCAGCTTAGTTATATGCATATTTGATCAAGTGGCATTCTCTAACCGTTTTCCTCGCCTTTTATTTTCTTTCTTATTTTAAAATTGGGGTGATAGCTCTGTAGAGAGGAGCTGTTCCTAGCTAATCACTTGGCATTTTCAGCATGAGAAGCATCACCAAAAAGGTAGGGAGCAGGCATATATGTGTGCAGGAAAGGTAAAGGGTGTAACTGGGGTGTTTGAGAAAACTGGTAGAATTGTGTCCAAGACTGCCTGTGTCTGGTGTCTGTACAAACGTAGGGCATTGTCTACACTAAACAACACCAATAATGAGGGATGGGAGCATTAAGGTTACCACTGCCAGGTCATACCACCTTGGTAGTGAGAGCGCGGCTGTTAAGACCTCCTAGACATTTGATGACTTGCACACAAACGAGTCTCATTCCCATTCCGGTTTTCGGCAGACAAATGCTCCTCACAAAAACACATCTGCCGTGGGTGGTGCTTTCATTGACTGTAGCACAGCAGTGAGGACGCAGGCTGACTGCACAGAAATAGCTCTAGGTGATACAGAGATAGCTCTGTATTGCTTCTAGGTGGTCCCTCTCCGGACTGAGGAGGCTTGGATGGGAAGCACGGGCAGGAGGCTAGCACTGCTGCTGCCTGTGCTGTGCCTGGTGTGCAGAGAAATTGAAAATGTTGCTCGCCAGGGCTATCAATCTGGCACCTTTGACATCCCTCAAAAATAAATGAATCTGTTGGAATGGATTTGGCTCATATTGCAGTTTTTAGTGCCATGATAGCTGTAAAAACAAAACTTCAGATCTAGGATGTGCTGTGGTGCCATGATGTGCCCTGGTTTGGAATTTTACATATTGAGGTTTGAGCTAGGTTCTTTTTATTCGTTAGTATCCTTTAGGTTTTCCAACTTATAATGGCAAAGTAGCTTTTGGACCTGATCCTGGGCCAGAGAAACCAGGCTCATCTGAGGAACCCAGATTGTCCCTGTGGCCTCTAACCATATTACAGGATCTTCAAGGTTACTCATAAGGTGTTTTGGCATGATAGACACTGCAAGCAGGTGCAGTCGTTGCCTCCACTGTGATTTTCCCTGACCTAGCAAAGTTTCCCTGCACAACTCGTACAGGAAATAACAAACCATTGATTAGTGTCTGACTTGTTTGTGGTAATTGTAGGCCATTGATCTAACCAAGCTGGAACTGTGGCACCGTAAGATGTGCAGCCCTCATTACCTCTGACCTGGTGACTGCAGCATCAAGTCATTGGAAAACTCATCCAGAAGAGAATTGTTCCTTAAATTTTTGTCTGCTGTAGAAAAAGCAAGGGTGAAATGGTCATTTGTAAGTTTTAGTAGGCTGCATGTAATAACTTTGCAGCCTGATGTATAAAATTGCACAGTATGCCTGGGACAAACAAGCTTTGTGTATTGTCCTGCTCTTTACAGGAGGAACTGGATCAGCTGGCTTGCGTTGTGTCCCAGCTGTCACAAGGAAAATGCAGTCATATTTGCGATCAAATGTCAGTAGGCTATGGCACAGAGATGGGAACGTGACATTGCCTTGGATCAGATCCTTTTAAAATTCAGCAATAGTAGCAAATTATGTCTGCAATGGATTAAACACAGGCATTTTTTGATCTACATTCAGTTGCATGCCCCAGAATTTTTATCAATAAGTCTACGATTTATAGGCATTGATTTTGCAAGGCCTTTAGCAGGAAAATAAAAAGGGTCCTCAAGGATTGAACTTGAAAACTATTGCTCTTGCAGCAATCTGGTACTTTATATTGGTGAAGGTGGCAAATCTTTGATCAAAACAGCCTAGAAAATAAGTTGTCACAGAGATTATTTTGGGATGTTTGGTGCTTTCAATTAATGCTTTCTTTTAGAAAGAAGTAAACCCTTTAAGCGGTCATATGAGTTCTTCGTCAGTTTTTCTGGTGGGTTCATCCTCTGTACTTCCAGTTTCACAAACATATACACAGACTAAACAAGCCCTTTATAAAGCATAGGCTTCCCCGTGGCCCCCATTTCTCTGCTCTTCTGCATTAAGAGTTTTACAATCGGAAGAGAAAAAAACATAAAGTATGTTTCTAAGAAAAAAAACCTTCTTGCATTTCTGGTTTTTTTTGCCAGCACCTGCATTCATAAATAAAGGAAAATATTGTACCTGCCAGGAAGTATTATACAAGGCACTTTCTTTCATGTCAAATTCTATTATTTTGAACAGGTTGTGTAAGGGCATTCAGCCTGCTGCATGGGATATGCAGGGTGTGTTTGCATGGTTTATATTTGTGCCCAGTTTTGAATACATTTGATGTTAGCAGTGGATTTTTATATTTCCTGCAGGATGTTATTATACCACAGATGACAAGACAGCAGAAATTGCCATGAAAGTCTAGCTGCTGGGCTGTCAGTCTCTGAGTTCAAAGCACCAGAAGGGTGTATTTGCAACACTGGTGGTGGACACGGGACATTCAGAATATTTGGAGCAGGATTTCCAATGGCACCGAGTCTAGGCAGCCCCACAGACTCAGCCTCTAACAGAACTGGTGAAGAGGTGAATCCTGCCATCTGACACACTCCACTAAAAAAAAATTACCAGTTTGTTCTGTCTGGTACTAGGCTAGAAATACCTCTGAGGACTGTGAGAGATGTTGTTCCGTATCTACAGAGATATCATACAAATTGTAATGTACTTTTCTTTTCCTGCACACTATTATGTGTATATTTTTCACTGACAGACAGGTGACTGGTTCAGATGGGCATAGACGGTGCAATTTATGCATCCATTTGGCGTGTGCATGTTTCCAGATCAGGGCATTGTCTTCTCTTCCTGCTAGATAAGTTGAAACATTGACAGGCAGTGTGTTCACTTTTTCCTTTTATTACAGTAATTTATAAGATATTTTAGCTAACAGGAGAACAGCCCAAGGGGGCATTCTCATGTTAATTACCAAATGTGGGCTTGTCAAAATCAAATAGCTTCAGGAATAATGCAAGTAATACTGCATCATTATATTGTTTGGCCCTCAACCCCAATATTAGCTTTTAGAAGAAAGGGGATGAAAAAACCCTTACTTGACAGGCCTTGTAAATTTTAAAAAACCCCAAGACTGACCCATCAGAGACCGCAAGAAAAATGCATGGGAGAGTGTGTGTTTTAAGACTGAAAGGAGTTCAAATAATGCAGTGAGCTTGTAGTCTTTTAAAAAAAAATAATAATCAGCTAAAAACAAAAGAACTGTCACAATGTTGATTGCCATTTTCTGACACTTCTTATACAGCTGAAAGAAGTTGCATTTGCTGTAATGTACCATCAGAAAATTCTTCTTCCAACATTGTGGCATAGGCTTTGCAGCTGTTCTCATTTCTCCTTTTGGAACACCCTTGATGGGCCACCCAATGTCACTTCCTAACAATCTCATAGCTCCTACCACACCCTGGCACCCTCCACAAACCACCCATCTTATTCAGATACTCCAAGAATCTGCCAACAACTGGGACAACAGAGAAGATGCATTCATAAATACATGCACAGAGACATTGACACTCATACAAATGTTGCTGATACGTACTGTCTCATCATTTCTGAAGCTGTCAGCGTGACCACCGTTAACCAGCTTTTACACTGCATCGCTGAGTTGTGATACGTGACGGTTTGAGGTGATTGGTCAATTATTGTGTTTTCTCCTTTACATTGCACAGTTCACTTTAGCCCACCCTACAGACTGTCTCTGTCACTTGAGAAACCATCAGGTAGAATCTTGTCATGCAATCTGCTGATTCCTCAGTGTTGTAAATGTGAATGAGGTGGGTGAGGGAGGATTTCTTCTGAGGCTGTTCTGCCATTCTGAAGTTTGACATTAGTATTTCTATTTTAATTAACTGATTTTGTGTTGCTCTCATGTTTCATGGCACAAAAGTAGAATTGAGTTTACTAAATATTTAACAAAACCACGTAAATCTTTCCCAGTTCCAGAATGTTACCCAGTCAGAGCCTTTTCCTACAGACCTTCCACATGAACCCTTCTAATTGCTAACCAGCTTCTCACGAAAGGCCATTTCCAAAAGCAACCAGATTCCAGTCCTGTTGAACTCCTTTGGATAACAAAGTCTAAATATACAAATCTGTGAACAAAACCTCCTGACGTGAGTATTTGCCTGGTTGTGCCAGAATATTGCTGGTGAGTTGAGCATTTCTGACCACAGTTGTCACCTTTTCTATGTAGAAAAATACCATCTCTCAGTTCAAACCATCTTGGGCTTTAAAACTTAAAACCAATATGCTGAATTTTACCTAGAAATCAGTAGTCAGACATTGTAGTTCTTCAAGGATTATAGACTACAGTACCTGCAGTTACTGTGGGGGCCTGCAGGGAAAGCCGCATAGGTGCAAATACCTTACCTCCGGGGCAAAGGCAGATAGCATCTCTATCAGCTCATACGCTTGTGAAAATATAAGTCTTCCTGCTAAGCAGAAGTGATGAGAAGAGCTCTTAGTAGTCACTATTACCTGAATAGCTAATACAGACAACTGTTCTCCAAATAAACTTGTTTAAAATGTAGGCCTTAATAATTGTTTGCCCATGTACTTCCACACAATTTTTATTGCTACTTAAAGTGCAGAATTACCATGGTTTATTTGGGTGGAGCTTTAGCCTGGCATCTCTGCCCTGTTCATCAGTACCTATGAGATGCTTAGGTAAAATGGTTTTCCCAGTCCAAATCAGAAGAGATGGAGGTTTACAGATCTGTCCACCCTGGTACCTGAATATGCTGTGATTCACAGTGCATTTCTTAAATGTCTCCTGGTTCTCCCTTTCTTTGCACCTTGACAACACTGATGACAGAGCAGTGAAGGCATTTATGACCCATGGGGTTGAGAGGTAGGAGAATCACCCCATGAACCCTCCCCTGATAATGTCCCAGAATTGAAGGGAAATGTCAAAGGCGGCAAGTTTTGGACCCAGACTCCCTCTGCTTTGTCATATTTAGGTCAGTGGTATCTTATATTGATAGAGCAGCAGTTCTTTATGTAGGAGACACTCGGATTTGACTCTCAGGCTTTATTGTGTGTCTTGTCACTTCCAGAAATTCGGGAAACATCACAGGCTGAAATTCAAGCAGAAAAGACTCATTATTCTAAGAGACTATTACTCAGGACTTCATGGTGACTCTTGTAAATTGACTCTGACAGGTAGCTATCAAACACCCCTATATCTCCTTTAGAGCTTGCACAGCCACAAGAAACCTGTCTGGATCTGACTAGATCCTGAAAATAATTCTTCACAGTCAGAAACACTTGACTCCATCACCTGAAGCAAACAACCTGGATTAACCAGCTTGTTAACCACCTGTTTTCTTTGACTCTTGCACAGTTACAGCAGATTTCAAATGCTCTTTTCCTTGTAGTCAATACATTCAGAACTGGGCTTAATCCACTGGCATTTTAGCCATCATCCTTTCTGCTTCGTTAGTTTGAGGTCATCTAAATTGTACAGCATAGCTGATCCTGCCTTAAGGCAGGGGAATGCTCTAGGTGACCTTTTAAGGTCCCTTCCAACTCTGTTTTCAATGATTCTATGATATGATCTGTCAAGACAAAATAGACAAGCAGGTACTTAGGGGTATTTAGGTTATAGCTTCATCACTACTATGGTTTGATACCAATGCAGTTTTCCTGCTTAGATTCAGAGCAGTCAGTTTTGACTTTTAAGAGATGCTTTTTTAATGCTCGTGGAAAACTTTTGTACAACTCTCATATCCTTAAAAAAAAAAAGGGGGGGGGAAATAAAAGAAAGAAAAAAAGAAAAAAAACAGGCAGGTAACAAAGGAGCATCTTGCATCTCCCACTCTGTGACTGCCGCTATCACACCACACAGATTAAAAGAATGGCCAGCTATACAAGGGGAGACCACAGGCTATCAGGGACATATGCATCAGTGATGTTTAATACGAATCTGTTGGTGTGGAAACTGGAAAAACACAGACTGATTAGTGAAGACGACTTTACCATTGCAGTAAGGTGACCTCTACACAAATCCTAGTCACTAGGTCAAGCCTACTATTTATAATGGCCATTGTCTATCAAACACAGGCTGGAGGTTGAAGATTTCCAGTGTTTAAGGCCAAGCATATATACCACAGACTCATTGTGTCCTTGAGCCTCTTTCTTAATTTATGCTGAGCAGTGTTCTCAGCTATAGTGATTATCAAAGGTAGCTTTGATGGAGACTGCAGGAGGGAAATGAAGTCTCTAACAGGGTTTCCATGCAGCCCATTCATGGTGATGATGCTGTGGTGTAGAGTTGGCTGAAGTCAGCAGGTCAGATACGGATTCTACAGTGGGCTTATGGAGAAGCTCCCTTGCTCTAAAGGATTTAAATGGGAACACTGTCAGGTTTGCTGTTCCTATTGAGCTCAATTTTCTTGGTGGACTCTACGTGGAGAGAAAGTCTCAAATGCAGCCCAACCCTAGGTCATTAGGGGCTTTAAAAGGTTACAGTCAAGACCTTGAATTGTATCTAGTAATAAATGGTGCATTAGCAGTGTGTGGAGCTTACAATGGCTTTGTATAGTAATATCCCAAAGACAACATATTAAGTATACCACTTAGATGAAAATTTACTCCATTTGGATGAAGAAAAGCAGGGAAAGGAGAAGGCAGTAAAAGAAAAACACAGGATGCTTGTGTTCTGAAGTCACTTAGAGGGCTGCACTAGCTAATGGGAGACAGATTCCTCTAAATTAACAGAGCGAGTATTATCTTAGATAAATCTATTTGATGATGGTATATTTTAGGTTCAAAATGAGAATTTAGCTTCTTGTAAATAAATAGCACCAAAATTTCCAACTGGTATTTATGAAGAGGCATATTTTATCAGCAGTTTCTGCAGCTAACATGGAGGTTTGAGTGGGTCCAAAAAATGGAGTCCCTCTTACTAGCTGAAATGAAAATCAAGGTGCACAAAAAGGGGACAAGGCAGAAAACCTCACATAATTTCACCTCACCGTTTCTCCTACTTTTAATTTTTTGTGTTGAAGACTTTCAGTGTCCATTGTTCTCAGTCCAGAAAACTGATCAGCAGCTTACTCTAGTGCCAGTTTCTTCTTTCAGAATAAACAATGTAAGATTTTAAAATGTTGAGTGTTTCCAATTAGCAATTGTATACATCTGTAGGTGTAGCATTTTGATGCATTCACATGCTATCAGTTTTAGACAGCGGGGTACAAGGTATTCTCAGAGAACAGGAGCATAGCAATGCATGGGATATTCACATGCTCAGAATGCACGTGTGTGCAAAGGGGATGAACAGTAGTTTACTGCCTTACTGCATACTGCCTTTGTGATTCCAGAAGATATCTCCGTACTGAAATCCATTGGTGTCTATTGGGCTTCCCTCATGTTGAAAGTGTAGAATTGTTCTTCCACAAAATTGTTTTAAGCTGTAATTCTGGTTTTACGTGGGGATCCTTGTGCAACCTTATTTCAAGCAGTCCTTAAAATCAACTGATTTTGTAACAAAGGGTAGTTGCTAAAAAGTATATTGTGGTATAAGATGGGGGGGTATGGGTACAGCTGCATTTTTAGTTAGTAGTCAAGTCTCCTCCTTTTGGAGATGTGCATTTTATTGACCCTGATTCATTTGTAGAAGAAAAATAAACAGAACTACAGAACTTATATCTTCTTTTAAAACAGGGTTGAAGGAATTGAATGGAGACTAACAGGAGTGCTTAGCACTGTGGATGTCTATATTCTGTCTTGCCAAAGGGTAAATAGAGGACATTCATTTGTTCATCAGCTTCCAAATCTCCTCTCTTCCCCTCCCTGAGGGGGGAGGGAAGAAAAAATAATTTGAAGAAGGGGGTTCTGAATACCTCATATTCTCTTCTGCCTATTTCTAGCAGAGCCAGGCATGAACAATTAAATCTAGGGCTTCCCTGTGGTCTGTGAATAACACAGCACAGTGCTAACCATCAGGGCACAAAGGCAGACAACAAAAGGGGCTTTTTTATTTTTTGTTTACCCTTCAGGACACTGTTTACCTTATCACTGAAGGGGAAGTTATCATCTCATCCCTTTTGGAAATCATAGTGGGTTGATTCTGTACCTCCAGGTATCGGACCGGCTAGTGATGAAGTGGGCATGTCAGCCAGGGGTTAGGGAAGTCATACCGGGAGCTGTTGCGCTCTCCGTCTTTCCCTTTGCCTCTTGCTCCTTCTCTGTCAAACCATTCTGTCTCTCGCTCCCTCTAAGCCGGAATGCTATTTTTTTTTCCTTCCCCCTCCCCTCTAAATTTACTTCACAGCAGATTGTCTTGTAGTAAATCACCAAAAACCCAAATAGCACTAAAGCATTCTGATACAACATTAGCATTTGCTTAACAAGCACAAGATAAACATTAAACAAAGAACTGCATTTCTTTATTAGAGGCTGCAAGATACATAATCCATGAGCACAAGAAACATGGGACCCAGTGGATATGCAGATGTGTGTTATTTCATTGGCGCTGGGCGGCCTTGTTAGAAAAGGTTTTCATCTGAAGGCTTGGGGGTGGATAGTTGACTGTCCCTGGTGGGGCTGTAACTAGATACGGAGACTGTTGCAAGCTAGGCTGGGCTCCCTGGTGGATGCGCTGATTGGACAGCCCGAGGAAAACTTGGGAAGCATCAGGAAGTGAACTCAATCACCTTGGGGATGAGAGGGGAGAACCAGATGAAGGCATTTGACTTCTTTTGTAACTCCCACTAAGGACAGATTGCCAGTACAATCCAGCCTCCATAACTGCAAATCAGGCCCTTTCCCCTATGCCGATTTCATTAGAATGGCCAGCATGGTGCAAAGAGGAGGGAGAAAAAAAAGGTTAGACACAGTAATTTTACAGGCAGGCGGGTACAAAAAAAATCTGCATAATTAAGCAGTCAAGGCTGCTAATAGGGGAGTTTATATGCTCTGGGACCAGGCAAGGGCAGCACATATGGATATAGCACTGGATATTAAATCTACGGCATGCAGACTTACTTCAGGGCCCTTAGAGAAAAGGCTAATTATAGAGAGAGGAATTGTGTTTACTGGTCTGTCTTGGGCAAAGATGTTGAGAGAAGTGCAACCAAGTTTTACAGTTAGACATGAACAGTCTGTTAATAGAGATATCAAAAATATGTGCTTGTGGTTGCTTCACATCTAATCAACAGGAAATCACAGATTCCGAGACCCCCTTCTCCCAGTTAAATGAGGAGGGGAAAACACATACATATACATATTCCGGATGCAGGATGTGAATGTGTTCATTATTAAATTGCTGGAATTTAATCTGAACCAAGCTCTTTATCATCAATAAATTATATTTAGCAGTTTACCCTAGTTTAGCTGCTCCTGTTAAAAAATGTCAGTGCTTCTGGGTATAAGCTCCAAGTCAGCATTTAAATATAAATGGATGATATGAATGGAAGTTGCAACGGGCAAGACTGAGCAGTTAGAGAAAGGATATGTTTATGTAACAAGTCCTGACATGGTGGACATTAACATTTCATAATGCAGATCAAAGGTACGGAGAAGACCCAAGAGCCGTCAGTCACAGGCCCCTAGCTACTGTCTAGAGTCTTCCATGAGATGCTTTCTCCAAATTAGAAAGCATTAGACTTTTCTCTATCCATATAGATAGATAGAGGGTTTTTTTTAACACTTTTGAAAGTCATTAGCCTTTTTCTAGCTCCGTGCCCACTCCCCTTGGAAAGAAGTGTCTCATTCTCCTGAACGGATTTTACTCAAGGCATTATCATGAAACAGGCCTCATATCCATAACCAGCAGCAGAGGCCAGTGCTATCATGGGTAGCCCTGTTCTGAGGTCCTGGAAGAGGGGCAGACAGAAGTCTGCTGTGAGGGCCTCGTCCAGCAGGGTGTCACAGTCATGTGTCAGATGCTGGGTATCCAGTGTGATCATGAGGCATTGTGGAGCATACAGGAAGAAGCCCTTGGTTTGGCTTCCCTTATTGTATTGGTAGGGAAAATCAAACCAGCATTCAGGGAATTTACTGAAGTTTTGTGTGCCAGTACCAGCACCACAATAACCCGCAGTGATAGTACAGAGATGTGCAAAAAGCAGCCCCTGCCCCACACTCTGAGTGCTCACTTTGCGAAGGAAATAGCACTTGTCTTTCTTGGTAGATTGCTGCATGCTGGCCTGCTAACAGTGATTTCACATCCCAAGTCTTACAGGAGGTGAGCTCAAAGGATGTCAGACAAGCTGACTGTAAAAAACATGCTCTCTTTTGGGGTTTTTTTCCCCTGTGCTGTGAAGTGAGGCATGGGGAGGAGTGCTGGGGTCACCTGGGTTCAGCCAGGCTGCTCAGCACTGCCTGGGACTTGTAGCAAGTGGCAATAGAATGACAGTCCTTGGGGCACCTGGGACAGCAGGGGTTTTTTCTTCCCCCCACCTAATGCCAAGTGATTAGTAACTAAATTATATATATTTAGAATGCTGTTTTTTATATTACTAATAAAGCCAGAAAGCTCAGAGTATGTATGAAGACCTGTTTCTTGAGGGTACCACATTATGCAGCAGTGTCTGAGTGTCAGTCTTCCCTGTTTGTTCATGTCACAGAAGGAGAGAGGGCTCAAAGACAGATGTACTTCTGGATTTTGTGAGAATGCAGTTGAGTGGAAGACAATAATCTGTACAATGTTCCCAGACAGGAAAAATTATGTGCTGAGATTCATCCCTTTCTAAACATTACAGATTGTGTAGAAGAGAACAGAAAAATAGGACCTGGGAGAGACCATGCATGCACATTCTTGGACATGGTCAATCAACTGGGAAACACAAATCTGGGGAACGCAACTATTTCTTACTTTCTGGTGCATGCAGAATGGTTTGCTAGTTTTTAATCCTGAGTAACTTCTGTTCATCTTCTCCTGTTCAGCTGGGATGCTCTCCTTTGTACTACAATTACTGGTCTTTACCACAGTTCCCTGCAACTTAGTTTAGATTTGTAAATTTGATGTGGAAACAAATACACATATGTGCTTTTGTATGTCCACACTCACTTTTCCACAGCTTACACAGCAGTTAAAAAGATTAATGAAAATTCTCTTCCAGAGAATTTTTTTCCATATGGTGATCAGAAAGTCTGCCTTAAAAATATTTGCAGGATGTCTATAATTATGGCACTAAAACATCGGGATTGCCCCTTGTGAAACACATTTTGGGGGCAGTTTTGTTATCAGTTTAGGTGTGAATAAAACAAAACTGTATTTTCATTTAAAAAAAAAAAAAAGCAAGTTGCAATTGCAAAAAGACAGAATAACTTTTCAGTAGTGAGGAGCGAGCAGATAACCTGTCAATAGTGATGATCTAATGGCAGTCTCCAGGCTGTGCTGTGTCATCAGCCAGCTGTCAATCCCACCGGCATGTCTCAAAAGCACTAATTGTTGTGATAGTATCAGTGTGAAAGCTGCTAAGGAAAAAACATAGTCCCTTGGTGCTGCTTTGTAAAAGATAGGTTGAGGATCAAAGTTCAGCTTGCCTTGACTGGATTTCATTTTTGTGTGCACAGCTACCTGTTAACACATTACTAAGGACCTAATTGTAGATGGTTGCAGCTGCAGTATTTTGCTGGTAAAACACAACAATCGAGATGACTGCAGTCAGTCTCCTACAAAAAAAGTATTCACCAGCTTCATATAAAATCACCTCTTCTTCGCATATAAAATCACCTCTTCTTCTCCCGTGCAGCTCCATTAGGCTTGGATCAGGGGAAAAATGCCTACTCCTCCTCATTCAAGTTGATATTAACAGACTTGCTCTGGCTACGGTTTCAGGAGTAATCCTGTTTAAGTAGCAGTTTAAGCATAATTTCTATATGCAATTTGAAATGCATACGCATGTATCTTTTATTAATACACATGTATCCATACTGCTGCTCTTACAGTTTCTCTCTCTGCAGCGTACTTCATTCACTGCTTGATTGTTAAGTCCTGTAAAAGAGAGAAAGTATTTCTTCTTCTCTTTTGATTAGGAGCTTCAAAGATAGAAATAATATCTGTGTTAAGATAGAGTCTAATATAACACTGGCATTAAAAGAGATACATAATTATAACTAGCAGACACCTGTCAGTAATGTTCTCTCTCAATATTCCTCCACTGTTATTTTTGGCTCCTTTTTGCTCTGTTAATCCACCCATTCCCATCTCTAAATCCCACTGCTTTTTCCTTATCATCTCAAAGATCTCTCCATTTCTTTCTACCTCTACAGCCAGTACTCTTATTAGAAGCCAAGTTATATTTCACTTTAACCATGCTGTTTTTCCTCAGACTAGACAACTGCAGCCACCAAGCTGGTTTTGGATACTGATTTAATGTGGTTTACTTACATTTATTTGCGTTACCCCTTTATCAAGAATAAGCATCCTATGATAATTTTCAAAGATTTCTATCTAACCCTGCTTATGCTCCCTTGTTGAGATTCCTTTATCCCTACCTCTGTGCTCCTCTAATGCTTAGAGCTTTGAACACCTATTTCTGGAGTCACAGCCAACGTCCCATTATCTTTTGACACAGGGCTCTTGTGCTTTGAAGAAATGCTGTCAGGACCCCTGCACAGCTCTACCTTGTCCAGCTTTGTGTCCTCTTCAACATCTAAGTTCTGCCATGCTTGCCTGGAGTGACTGTTTGTTTCAGAAAAAAGGGCACAAATATGTGTGCCTTATTCAGTATTCCCAGTCACATTCTTTTCTGGCTGCTTGTCCTCACACGGAGAGGTTCTCTGGGCTCAGGCCACCTGCCTGGAATATAGTGTGAGCTGTGGGGAATGGGTAAAAAGGCCAGGTGACAGTATATTCTGCTCTTCTTTTCATTTCTTCAAACTCAGACAGGTTACAGCCAGAGAATCACTTACTTGCCCATATCACCTTTGTTCTCAGACATCTTCAGATGGTCTAGAAAAATACATTTTTAAGAAGATTCAAGTGACTGGACATTAAGGATTTGGCAAAGCTTATGCAAGCAGCAGGATTAGGGCCCTGATTCTGCAGATTCTCAGGGCATCTTACAAAGCCCTGAGTACAGAGAGAGGCAAGAGAAGAGAGGCTATATTTATCCTGGTAGGCAACACCAGAGACATGAAAACAATTGACCCCTTTGTTTCTATTTCTTCCCACTTTTGCAACCTTGCCAGGCCTAATTTAGCATCTGTACTCACCTTCCCTGAAAGCAGTGCAGTCTTTTACTTGGCTTGAGACTGTTTTCCCAGAAACCACTATGTCAGCTGGCATAGGGAGAGATTTCTTGGAGAATGGGTGAGTGGGCTGGGTTCTATGGTTCCTTAGTTTTTCTGCTGCTCCGGTTGTACCTCAGGAGACCAGCAGCCTGATGAATGCATTGTTCTAAAATGTCAAAAGGACCTCTAGGCACAAAATGTTGCATCCTTCAGAACCACCCAACTCATGCAAAAGCAAGAGAGGTGCAGCAATAGGGAAAATGTCACACTGGGATTGAATAGCTGTGAGCGTCATTGCCACCAGTAAACAGGATCACTTATTTGACAGGGGTAAAACAAATGTGAAAAATACACTGTGTCCATCCAGTTCTCTCATTCAGTATTGCAACCCTGCTGCTGAGACAGGGAGTTTTATCTGCATTTGTGACCAATTCTGCATTTTTTTTTTTTTAAAAAAAAAACAAACAAACCAAAACAGGGAACATACAGTAGATGCATTTTACTGCCAGAGTGGAACTTCACAACCCTACCAGGGGACCTTTTTGTAATGTGCTGCTATCGTGCTTTAGCAAAGAAAAATGTCACTGCTGGGCTTTATTTTTAACAGACTTTTTAAAACATCAATTAATGCAAGCAAGTATAATGAAGGAGATCTTCCATTTTATTTATATTTGGGTGAAAGTAGTGAGTGGCTTAGGGGAATGACACACATGGGCACGAAGCAGAGGGACAAAAAGGGCACTGCTTCTGCAGTGCCACTGAGAAGAGGTGGATTGCCCTTCTGAACGGTGTGTAAATGCAGATGGACACCCAGCTTCCAGTGGCAGTCACTAGGTTTGAAAGATCAAGCTGCTTTTCTATGTATCATTCATGCATCATGACATCCTAAAAAATACACTGCAAAATGTGCAGCTTATTCAACATGGAAGGCTGTGTGCTCCACTGGTGTTCACCGGGCTGAAATCAGTCAACCCTCCATGTGCACTCTTCCTATTATCAGAGGTAAAATCACCGAAGAAGGGACACTTGTTTCTTGTTGCATGAACCCTATAACAGTTGCATCATAGTCTATTTCCTTCATGCCTGAAACCATGGCAGTGTTACTAGCAGTGTTAGCTAGCTTTCTGCTGTTTCTCTAATGCAAAGGCAAACACGTGTTCAGGATTGTAGGCAAACTCTTCTCTTCCAACATTGATTTGCTTTGCACTGCTAGGAAGAGATATCACTGAAACCTTGGCCATGCAACATTGCACTTCTTTCAGAAGGGCCTTTCATGGAATTAACAGTGATACCTGTTGTTTGGCAGGTATTTGACTTGCCATGATGTGACAGAGTTTTGACTCTGGCACAGAGGGCACAGAATGTGTCATTCAAAGATAATGTACTATACATGAGATAATATCTTACCAACACAGTGGCTTAAAGGCAAAGAAACACTTTAATTTGGGCTTTTCCTGCTATTGTCGCTTTTTACTGAGACCTTCAGAGTGGTTTGTTTTCTGAGAAATGCTGGTATTTTGATATGTCAGCCAACTTTCTATTTGCTATAGCTCATTATCAAGTTGTTTTTTTTTTCCTCTTCATAGCCAGGTTGTTGTTTTTTAATCTTTTGGGGGTGGGGGGAGAGAAAGTGTGCTTCAGTCACATAGATAAAATGCTGGAAAGAGAAGGGGGTGGATTGATGGCTTACGAATATGGCTTTCAGTTCATTTGCCCCACCTCAGTTTCCTTGCTGCTCTGCGGGTATTCCTCATCAGCTATTATTTCTAGTTCTGATCTTCGGCTTTTGGTGCCCAGCTGAACTACAGAGGCTGCCCACCTTTTCTGCTGTATAATTTTCAAGGATTTAACACAGCAATTTTTTTCTTCTCCACTGCCATGTCATTTATCAAGTCCAGCAAATGTTTCTGTTTCAAACGGAAATGAATATCAAATACGTTGCTTATTTGTGAAAGTGCTATGGGATCAAAATGTGCATGCTTCACTTAGGAAAACTGCAAAGTTTAACAGTGGGCTCTTGCTGGTCAAAGTGATGCACAGCACAGCAAACAAGTTTGCCCTTTTTTTTTTTTACTTCTAAAATGTCCGTTTTTCCAAATATGACTAGAGGGGTAATACTCGTCCTTGACCTTATTTTCTGTTGTTCAAATCCTGCCTAGTGTTAAATCCCTCTGCTCACCTCCAGGTTTAATACATTTAAAATTTCTTCTTGAGTGAGGTGAAGGAAGCAATTGAAGGGGCTGGGGGATATATATTCTATCTGCTTTACATCTTTGCATCTCATATGCCTGTTTTCCCCACTTTGTTTGGAAAAAGACTGACAAGTAAGCATACCATGCCGAGTTAGTAGAGAAACTTACTGCCTGTGAGGTTTCTGATGAAGATGCTTTGTTTTAAACAGCATAAGAGTTTCCAAACAATGGCCCTCCAGCTTTAAAAAAAAAAAAAAAGACAAGGCAAGTTAAATGCACATCTTGTACCATTTTGTTAAGAAATGCTTTTATTTCTTAATATCATTAAGAAGTTATTGATGGAAACAAAATCCTGTGGAGCTGGCCTTTATTACAAAGTTAGAGTATGCAGTATTTAAATGATTGCTTAAATGAACCTGCTCAGGTCTTCGTCAAATTGTTTCATAAAGTTAAGAAATTAAAAATTTGCCCACAACAAAAATGTCCACAGCATCTTTATTACTCCATAAGATAGCTGTAGAAATACTTTCAGGGCTTTTTTTTTCCTTTTTTTTTTTTTTTTTCTTTGTGGGTGTTAATGCCTGATATTGCTCTGTAAAAGGGATGTCTGTCTTCCCTGGCAGTCTTTTTGTCCCTGACAAAATGTAAAAAAATCTGTGTCTGCAAGTGTTTTGTGTGTCTCCTTCCATTCTTCTGCTTATTCTTCAACTGTGTCAACAGTATGTGTGGATAAATAAAATATCATCAAGAATGCTGATATCATCTTCCTTTTCCCTTTTCCCTCCTCTAACTTACAATAATGTGGGGCAAAGGTCTACTTAACATAACACAGTTACGATAACTAGTACATTTGTATTACTGCTATGATGAGAGGTCTGCTGTAGTGAGACTCATCCACTGTTGCTGCTTCTTCTCAGCAGTGTTAATTATTCTTCAGACTCGTGTAGCATGTGTATGGAAACACAAAATAAGTGATCAGGGAGTAGGATATTTTTGGTTTTATTTGTTGTGTCAGTGACACTTCCACTCTGACACAAACTCACAGCACAACACTCCTGATCTGTAATGAGGTTGTGTCCCAGGATGTGTGTTAAAAGCACTAAATAGTCCCTTGCTTATTCAAAATCCTCATTTATCTGAATTAATTTTGTGTCCCCCATTTCATTTGGGTAAATTAGGTTTCACAGTTTCACAATTTGATCACAAGTCTCACGATGTTCAGTACTTCTTTTTCAACCTGAGCCCCCGAAATGACAGTGGCTGCAACAAAAAATAAGTCTTCATTTAAAAAAAAAAAAAAAAAAATACTCACTTTCCTCATTACAGGGAAACCCTCTGAGGGGAAACTGCCCAGTGCAGACTTTCATCTATACACTCAGTTAAATCTCATGGGTTTTAACCCATTCTGCCCATTCTGCAGCACATAGCTTAAATAAATTTGGTTTCAGTGACTGCTAGGCATCTTGTTCATGTATACACAGCACTACGTGTAGGTTTGGACTGGGTCCTTCTCCCTTTCTTTCTGAGTTTCTCTGTTTTTTCTTACCTCTTCTTGTTTAAATGAACTGACACACACAGTGAAAACTCAGTGGACCTTTTGGAGAATATTTCAGCCAGCAAATGCAGTCTTGTAAGTTATTTATTAGAATATGTCTCAGTAAAAGGCTAATGTCTTACAGTGGTCAGCCACCTATCTCTTGCTGTTACAGGCATGTTTTTTGTATCACATTTCAGATTTCCTCAGAGCATTACAAGTGTTTTTTGGTTTCTCACTCGTGTTAATCACCTCATAGTCATTTAATGTCAGGCCACATTTTTCTCCAGCTCTGTAACTTTTATCTGGAGAGGCTATATACTGACCTGACAGCCTATACTTTTATTTTTCTCATAATGATCCTGTATTTTTTGTCCTAGTTTGATGCTTTATATCTGTAACCTGCTGTTCTTTTTAATTGCTTATTGTTATTAATGATATAGTGGTAACTTCGTTGGCATGAGACATTTGGATGTAAAAATATATCTATTATTATTGCCATAGGAGCTGCACTAAATTACCCAATCTCTGCCTGGAAATGTATGCTGCTCTGCATTTTTTCAGTGAACTTTGAATGAGGGTTAAATTGAGACTTCGCTGTGCCTTTTCACAGAGGATTTTTGCCCTTGTCCTGCTTCTACTCGCCACTTCTCTTCTATCCACCTTTTCACTACCTCCTTTTTTGTTTATTGTTGCTACTACATCTGTTCTCCTTCCCCAACCAATCTTTATCTGTCTGATACATCTCTTTTTAGCCAGCTCTTCTCTATTTCTTCTATTCTGATGTTTTTCCACTTTTTCTTTTATTATCTCAAGTTCAGAATTTTGCTGTGCTCTTAGGCACCACTACTCAGTTGGTGGGAAGTGGTATCTTTGCTTCAGTGTGGAGTTAGGTTTGAGCAGGGGTTGGAATAAATGTGTTAACAGTGGAATTTAGAATTTGGGAAAATAAACCCAATCCCAAACATGCAACAGATAGAGAAAGAATAATTTATTGGCCCTCATTATTCTCTTATCCACAAACAAAGAACTTTTAATGTAGAAATCCCAACAGCTGTTTGTTCAGCTCGGTGTGAAGTCTTAGTACCAGCAGAGAAAGTGGGAAGGAGAGTAGGGCAGGTTTAGAATGAAGTCTGGTCCTTTTTTTGATATGTGGACCCAAAGCTGCTTGTTGCTTTGTAGCAGAATCAAAGAGAGACACAGGGAAAGGTTAGTTCAAATTGAAACTGAGCTTCCTTGTGCTTTCCTAAACAAAAAAAGCAAACTAAATCAGATGAGCAATGTAAATAATTCTTTATATTAAATTGAGCTTTATCATTTTAATACATTGCTGTACAAGGAGATCTCCCCTAAATGGCAAAGCAGTTTGCTCGCTTGAAAAGAATCTAATTAAATGCCCAGTTATCAGCATAGACCTGAGGGCCTTAACAGCCTGAACCACTTTGTCCTCCGTGATTTTTCTGAGGGTTGGGGATGGGGAGATGGAGGTTAAGAGGAAAGAAAGAGGGGTGTTGATACACTCCTAAATGAGTTAAAGAGCTGGATCAAAATCCCAGCAATTGCTGCTCATTCCAAAGTGTCCCTCACCTATGGAAAAATAAGACAAATAATATTTGACTTATATAATAGCATTAAGCTTTGGGAAAAAAAATATCAGTAGTATCTAATGTATTAAGAAATACGAAAAGCACTGTTATTTCTTCGTGCTTTTGATTCATATATCCCATATAACAGGAAAGCCCCCTCCTGTCCTACTCTTTTTTTCCATTTTCCTTTTTTCTTCCCTATCTTTTAAGAATAAGCAGGCAATTCTTTGTAGGATGGATAAACAGCACTTCAGCATTTAGAGACTTTCTCTTCCAGACATCTAATAGCTTCATGCCAAAAGAAGGAAGGCAGCTCTGACCCTTTCTGTATACTCAGAACAAAAGAAATACCTGATGAGAGTTGTGCACAAAACATAATTTCTACTGCTGGTCCACTGTAGTGCAGAATTAATATTGACATTTTGATTGTCTCCATGTGAGATGTTTTCCCAATACCACTAAATTTAGAACAGCTTGCATTTAGTTTGTGCAACATGAATTATCCTTCCCTACCTTAAAAATTTGTGTTTTCTTTGTGCAAAACTTAAAAGTAGATATACTTGTATTTGACCAGTTCCAGAAGTCCCAGATGAATGGGCATTACTAGTAGGCATGTAAAATCAAATAACAGAGAAAGGTGATTCTCCAACCAGAAAGCAAGAACAAGAAAACAAAACTGTAGCCTACACAGTGAGCAAAAATAGTGAAATTGAATGGATAATGCTAAAAGAGCAAGAAGTTTTTACTTACATTTTTACTTTGCTTACTTCTTCTTAATACGAATGTGACACTTCTATTATTTTTTCCCTCTACAGTTTGATTAAATCATTAATATCTACTTAGCTCAGGCAGCCTCTGAGCCATCAAATTGCAATTTGACTTTACTAGAGAAGATTTGGTCCAAAAGTTTTTCTGGAAATTGGCTCTGACCTCACAGAAGAGAACAGAGAAAAACTCAATTCCGACCTTAATTCCAACACTGCATTCATAATGATGGGCAGATTAAGCAGGGCCTGATTCTTCAATCACTGTAATTTAGTAAGAGAGTTTTCATTCTCTATTTGGGATGCAGCTCTGGAGTATGATTTCTTTATCTGTAAAATTCAGATATTAATCTGTATCTCACTGTGTAGTGTGAGGATGGAGGACTTGACCTTGCACACTTCGGCAGAATTTAGTCCCACAAAAAGTCTAAGCAGGAGTCTAGAAAGATGGGAAGCCCGCTCTTCTGAGCTAGTTATGCCAGCATTTGAAGGATCAGTCACCATGTTTTTAATCAGTGCTCACTAAGTGCTTTTTGAAAAGGTAAATGTTGAGCTGGATCATCTGTCTACAAATAACTCATACCCCACTCATCTTATTTCTACTGGTTTAAATTTCTTTTTATATCTCATGGTAAAATTGTTTCCAAAATAAGCTCCATCACATGGGATTTTACTATAATGATGGAGTGTAACCTTGTAATGTGTGTAGCTATGTGATGCCACACAGACTTTTTTTCCTGAACAAATTTTAATACCTTTTTCTGGTGCAGTTACAGACAAGGAGTAGCAAATTATGCTTGTCCCATCAGTTGGTGAATAACCCTGTTGCTGAATTCCTGAACTCTCTCCTGGTAGCCAGCTGCCCAGAAAATGCTGTTGTTTGATGGAGAGGGGACTTGCTCCTATTTAAATTGTTCTTACTTGAGCTGAATATATGACACTTAGTAAGAAATGGACCCTGCCAGTTGTCCTTCTTTTATTTTCATCCAGCTTCACTGAAGCCAGACAATTTGTGGCTTTAATAGAACATACAAGGCACATGTGGTAAGAAGAGTTCACTTACAAGCAGCCAAAGTGAGTGCAACCAAGCAAAAAAGTGAACAGTTGGTGAAGTGAAATGCATCCCTTGCTTCAGACAAAAATACAGTGGAATGAAAGATGCACTAGACTGGCTTTCCCTTAAGCAGATCTAATTTCAAAATCTGTCCCTGGAGAGATGAACTTTTGCTTTAATTGAGGAGGTGGATCCCAGCTCTTTGTCACTCCATCAATCAGCACCCTTTGCTGTAGCTTTAGCAGTACCCTGCAGAAAGCTGTAGGATTTATTTCCTGCTTATTGAATAAAGCTTCGTACCCAAGCTGCTGGGAGTCAGCATGGCCTGGCCTCAGCAGCACAGTGCAGGTCCCATTCTCTTCCTTCTGCTGGGGACCAGTATCCTTCAAGGCAGTGTCATAGCCTCATCTCTACCTTCCCCTTGAGGGGCTAAAACTGTTGGTGACTCAAGAGTTTAGGATTGTTGCCAGGATCTTGTCCACTGCCTTCCTCAGGCATGGGCAGAGTCTGCCCAAAAATCATTCTGAACTGAAAAAAAAGCAAGGGGAAGGACATTGCTTGGGTTGCAGCCTGATGTTCTGAGTTTCTTTAGCTAACATCATGATTTTGGCTAAAAGTGGTATTAAGAATAAACACAGACTAGCATGCAAGCACCTACATGAGCAGTACTATGTGGCCCAAGAGGGAATGTCTGCAGGATAACTGTGCCCAGAGGGTGAGTGAGGAAGGAAGGTATTTCCTTCCCCACCCTGCCCTCCTGTTTCCTAACATGTGGTGACTTGCCCTGGACAGTCCAGGAAAACCACAGGTGTATTTCTGTCTTTGTATCCAATTCTCCATCCTGTCACACCAGGATTGAATCATTAGTTAGGACTTTAACAAAAACTGGTTTTCTATGACAGGTTGATCTCACAGCTATAAATTCCATCTGTATTCTTCCTGCTGCAACTTCCAGTTGTATGCTTTGCCTTTACTATGTCTCCTCCTGTATCACTATATTCCCATGCTTTTCATGTCAGCTTCCAAAATTAACACTATAGTGGATAATGTTTCTCATTGGAGGGATTGTGGTAATGTTTGAGAAATTGAAAATGGCAGAAGCATTAGTACAATCATGGAGAAATTATGAACGTGGTGCTGGAGACTTCAGGCACATTTCATTTCAGCTTCCAGGCTTGGAAGAGATGTTCTGTGTTCTTTAGCATGTGAGGGTATATGTCTTGCACATTCTTGCCACTGTGGACCCTAAAACCAGATTTTGAGCGAGAATGAGGTTGTCTGTTAGTGGCACAGGGAGGGTGATGGTTGTGTAGGTGTGTAGCCAGTAGAATTAAAAAGATGCACATAAGCACAGGAAGTATGGATGTCTGTACACTCTGGAAATTATAGTGTTGTATGGTGTTTTTTGTCCTTCCCTGGTTTTCCATGTGAGATGATGTAGCCAAGGGGTTAGCTGTCATCCATGGCATTGCTTCCTTACTCCTCAGATCTCTGCCTTATAAGTATGTGCTGCAAAACTGGGGAAGAGTGAAAACAATGTGAAGAAGGAGAAATTGGTTTAAGGGCATAGTTTGCTTGGTAAAAAAAAATA
This sequence comes from Pardalotus punctatus, assembly GCA_013400915.1. NCBI lineage: Eukaryota > Metazoa > Chordata > Aves > Passeriformes > Pardalotidae > Pardalotus > Pardalotus punctatus. Next base: position 264,640 of record VZTX01025953.1, on the reverse strand, counting down.
TATAAAGAGAACACATTGAATGTGGGAGCTGTGCATGTTTTAGACCTAAAATAAATACAGGGCCTGCAGGCCATTTCATTCCTGTGTTGTGTGTGGAGGGCAGAGTTTACACGACTTCTTAGCAGATGCTTTTGAGCAAGACCCCAGCCTCACAATGATTTACCAGGAGAACATCATCATCTTAGGACATTTGCCTATAGATTTATTCAGAGTAGAAGGCACAAGGACCCTTCTGGACAATCTCGAGGGTAAATAAGAGAAAGAGTTACTTATAAACTGTTACAAATTGGTACTTGGTAATGGCTGTAGTGTTGATCAGACAATATAAGAGGGCCCCCAGTGGTTACTGACTTAACAGCTGCATGTAAGTCAGCCAGTGAACATTTGCTTGTGGCTGCTCTAGTTTTGTTTTTATTGAAGAGCAAGAAGCATAAACATGGGACACACAGTCCAGAGGCTGCTTAAAGGGTTCCACTTGTTTAAAGTGTATATTGAAATGTCAGGGCCTTCCATGAAATGAACAAGTTGTGCGTTGAATTGGTAACACAAATTGGGCCAGGTCATCCAAAGCCCTGGCTCTTGGGGAGGTGGGAGAGGGAGCATCCTGTCTGCTGTACAAGTTGCTCAGTAACTCTGCAGGATATGGGTAGCCAATGCAAAGACCAAGGATCCCCAAATAATGAGTATATGCTCAGCATGAAGACTGATAATGTTTGCTTTTGTAGCTGGTTCTCAAGTTAGTTGCTGAGGTAATGGGCTGCACCTCAATTAAAATCTACCTGCCTGCATTGAAACATTTAATATTTGTGTAAATATTAAACATTTATATGAATATTAAATGCATTTATTTGGAAATGATTCATGTTTACATTTTCCCACTATCTGAATAAAGATTACAAATGGAAAGCAATTTACTTATTCAGAAATTCTGCATGCATCAAACTCATTTGAGTTCTAGCAGTGGGTAAACCATCCCCATCCATCTTGCGAGGTCTTAACCATGTCCAAGCTTATATCCCAACCAAGTGAGTGCAACAGTAAGCACCAGTTCTGTGCTGTACAGTGGGTACTTTGTTCTTGCCTTCCTCATGGTGTTGTTGGACCCATAATATGAAGGACATGCTGACTTGTTTTATGATGTACCACACCAGGGAATGCAGTGCATAGTTTTCTGTTAGATTTGGAAAAGTGCAGGCTTTATATTAAAGGTTCATTTCTTTTTCATCCTTCAGCTAACTCATTTGCACTGTAATGTACTTTCCTATTCCTTCTCCTGATACTTGCTGCTTTTATACCTATTTTGCAAGCCATATTTTTAGTCTAATCCATACAGCAGTTGTCTAAAATTCCATAGCATTGCTTATTTCTTACCTATAACTCTTAATAAAAAATAGGGCTGTGCCAACCTATTATATCCTTAATAGAATATTCTAATGGTTATTAAATCAATTGACTCTGAATCTCACTTTAATAAATGAGTCAGACAGTATTTTCCAATTACTGTCAGCCGCCACCTTTCCAAAGAGCAGATTATTTTGATTGAATTTTTTAAAGCTGCTCAGCACTTTTTTTTTACTTTTTTTTTTTAAACTTTTCTTGCCTGAGTAAGAGCAAAGAGCAGCAGCTCTCTTCTGCAGGGAAGCAGAGCCCTTTGGAATGTATCTGACACTCCATTCAATTTCAGAATTATCCCAAATGGAAACTGAAAATGTGACATTTCACTGGCCCTTTATTTATTAATGATATCATATTTTGCACTTCTATAGCACCCTATCAAATTGTTTGCTAAACATGGAGAGCTAGACAGGGGCCACTGTGTAAACAGAGACTTTTGCATCCTCTTTCCACATCTGGCACGTTTGCAAGATTTGCCACACCCTGGCTCTTTCATGCCAGTGGGAGATAAAAGGCTGGCTGTGCTTTTAAATTGTCTATGGAGGGCAGAGAACAGAGACAAAGCCTTGTTCCCTCATCCTTCCACAGTGCTGTGCGACCCAGGCAAGCAGGCAGTTGTGTGTCAAGAAATGTAATCTTAAACCTTTTCTAAGGCAGATGGCACTGATTCTGGGTCTTCCAAGTATGGTAGATAGTCCTGGACTCTTCTCCAGTTCCACTGTCTTGGTTGTATTAAAAGTCTTTAGGGATACTAATTAGGTCAGCCTGTTAAAGTAGAAATTAAAAACTAGCACCTCTTCTTTAAAGATGGGTAGTCTGAGAAACACGGGCTGCACTGTCATACCCAAGGTGATAAGACTATGTCAGTGTTGGAGTTTGGAATGGAAGCCAGAACTCCTGACTCTTCTGCCAATACTGTACCCTTACCTGTCTTCTTTAAATTTAAATCATGCTGGTCTCACATTCTTGAATTCAAGGACTGGAATCTTGCCCTTTGTTCCAAGAATGTAACAGAGCAGGTGATGTGCACAGATTGGGTGAAAAAGAATGTGAAGGGAGGGATTTATAACTCACTAAACAGTGGGACTTAGAAAAAATATTCTATTAGTTATACAAATGTAGTCATATTTAAAATACAGCCTTTAGAACTTGGAGACTAAAAACATTTTATTTTTAAGAGAAAGCTTGGATTCTGCACAAATTGATGTCTCTTGCCTGGGGAAGTTTCCTATCTGCCCCAGGCGAGTGGGTGAGGGGATTTTTCAAACCCTGTTTATAAGCCTTTAGGAAAATCATATTGGCAGCATAGAATAATCAAAGTGGTTTTGATGTTTGTGACCAGGAGATCACCTTGGATCTAAGTAATATGGGAAATACAATAGGGTCACATTTAATGGGGTTCAGTTCTTCTTGAACAAGTACAATTTCTGTGTAATTAAAATGAGTTTCGCTTCACCATCAGGAGTGCATGCCTTTCTTCCTACTTTTTCCTTCATCAGCTAAGGTAATGGAAAGACAAAAATAATCCTTCTGTCTTCTGCAGCTTCATATAAAAATATTTCCTTTTCAGAAGTCTTTCTTCTTTAGAATGTTTGAAGAACTCCCTGTTCAGTAGTCCCATGCTCAAGAATGATTAGCATGGTTCATTTACACTTTGCCAACAGTAACTCTGTGATTTGAGAATTGTCATCGATTATCTTCACCTTGACTTGTGGAAGATCCTGAGATGGAGTTCCCTTTGTCCTAATTGCTTTGACTGTGTGTATCAGCACAAACAGTTTGATGGAGAAACTTCACCCTACAGGGTTTCTAACTTGTAACTGCCCTTTGTGGGGAACTTGCTCCACAGAACTTGCTCTCCAGAACTAACTGTTCAGTAATGACCACGGCAAGGGTATGGATATAGGAGAAATGATGTGTGTCAGTCGGTACAGTCCTCATAACTAATTAGCAAGTTCAGGACAGAAGAGGCAGTTATCTAAGATTTGTTAAGCTCTTCTCTTTTCAGAATGCTGTTCTGCAGCTTTACCCAAAGCTGTGGGTTGCTACCTGTTGGAAGAACACAGTTTACAGCCTGCCTTGGAGGATGTGGCTATCTCTCTTAGATGTACAGACTGGAGGTTCTTTTCATTCATGCTGCCCTTGGTGGTGCTTGCATGGGCCATACTTGTCCTCTCAGCAGTAGCAAAGGCAGAACACACTGGAGGGGTTTGCCAGTGATGGTGGAAAATGTCAAATTCCAGGTAAATCTTGAGAATACACTGAAGTTTTCCCTGCAGATGAAATAGTTAGCATATATTTGATAAATGGTTTCTCATTTATCTATGAAGAGTTACAAAAGGTGTCACAAACAAGATGAGAAAGTGTCACCTATCCTTAACCTTTCCCTGGGAGTCTTTTCCAAAGAGTATTATCAGCCAATGTACCTGATTACCAGTGTGTTTGGCTGGGTGGGATGTGTACCTCAGCAGCCTGTTCTCCATTGCCTTCATATTCCAGTCTCTCCAGAGAGGTGGTGGTGTCAAAACAGCTGAGATTGACCTGAGTCTTTGTCTGAGTTTGTGTTCACATCTGTCTTCAGTGGGTCAAGCTATAAATTGGTGGCCACTCAGGCAGGCTGGGAGTCAAGTTCTTCTGGCTCATGTAGGTAACAGAGACAACAGGCACTTCAGTGGCAACAGTCTGCAGACATGGGATTTCCAGGACCACCAACATTTTTCAGCTGACACTCAGAGCAGGCCTTCCATTTCACACCCTCTAAAAGCTCTGCAGGATGTGGAGGTGGTCAGGAACATTGAACACTGCTTTCATGAAGGATTGGTTAGAAAAGGAAAGGAAGTTTGCTGTTTGCTGTGATTGCATGGGAGTGATGTAATTTTGTGTAAATCTTTGTCTTTGCTAGATTTCATTTGTCCCTTGCCTTCTTATTGTGAAGAGCTCTGACACCTCATAGAAACCACACAATGGTAATTTTCAGTAGTCCCACCTGCAGCATGGCCACAACCACCTGGTAGATAGTCCTGGACTCACACTGTCTAAAGCCCACTAATTCCCCCCCCTTTTGCTAAGGGTGCCATGACTTACACAAAGGCTAAATTTAGCTTTTGGACTAACAAGAAGTGAAAGCTGGGGGCTACCACTGACATATTTTTTGCAATTCTGATAAGTCACTAAGGGTCATCTTGGATGGGAGTGTGGCCCCACACGGCTGCAGGAGCACCGTGTCGTGTTCTGTTTGCACTAGTGGGAAGTGTTGTCGTGTGGGACACAAAACATCGTCTCTGCTCTCACTGTCCTTTGCGAATGCCCATCATCACAGTCACTGATCATCACTGCAGGCAGCACTGTGTCCGGCGGGGGGCTGGCAGCCTGGCATTTAGGTGCTTGGCATGGGCAGGGCACTCTCCTAAATCACTCCTTCCCAACTGAGAAATGGCAGGCAGCTGTGCCAGTCACCAAGCACTTCATTCCCACTTGTTTTTTAATAATCAGATACAGTATTTACCTGCGAGATCAATGCCACTTGTGTAGCACACTGGTGACATACAGAAGGACCTTTTCTAAGTGGCGCTGTGGGAATTGAGACCTCTGCAGCAGGGCTGGGAGCCACTTCTTACCTAGCAACTGTTTCTAAGTAGGACAGCCACTGACTGCCCTCACGGCGGAGTGGATGAATCCTGCATCACCCTCAGGAAGGGAACCTGGTGCCAGGCACCAGCCAGCCTTGGAGGACAATGGGAGGAAGCAGAGGAACAAGCGGTGGGGAGCGGGAAGGGTTTTAAAGCCACAGGACGTGGACGGGAAAAGCTGCGTCAGAAGGCACATGGGGACTTTGCTGGCCTGTTCAGGGGAGAAATGCAAATAAAGAGGGAAAAATCCAGGACTGTCAGAAAGGGAGTTTTGAAATCCTGCATCTTGCAAAAGGTTTCATGTATGCCCACAGGACTGGGAATGTGGAGTAGGAGTGATGTGAAGGTATAAACTATCCACCCTTCTCAGGCTGGTTACAAGAAACTCCACCTTAGCCAGAATGCCAAAAACTGCATTCACAGTTCTTACCCATGGTAGACAGGATGATGTGTGATCAGCATGAAATTCCTCACGTGCTTTTTTGCAAATGTACTTGGTCATAACTGGGTGGCTCTGCTAAGAAATGATGTTTCAGGTCATAGTCATCATTTCCTACTGAAGGCTAATGCTCTGCATTCCTGTTTGGTGCTAATTGTAAGTGTAAAATCTCTATTTTTAATGCCCACTCAAGCTTTGTATATTCTGAAACATTCTGGATAAGAGAACACTTCAGCAATCATAGGGGCTGAGGGGCATCCAGTTTCTTGAGCTTAGGAAAACAAAAACTGCTCCATTTCACAGATTGTGTTGGACTTTTCTCTTTGTAATGGCTGTGGTGAATTTCACTTTTCCTTTGATTTCTCCTGCAGATGAAGGACTGAACCATGAATGCAAACTCTGCAATCAGACATTCGACTCCCCTGCCAAACTTCAGTGCCACCTGATAGAGCACAGCTTTGAAGGCATGGGGGGCACCTTCAAATGCCCGGTGTGCTTTACAGGTAGGAGCCCATCACTGCTTGTTGCAGTCATGCCCTTAGCTTCACCTTGCAGAACTCACTGAGAAAATGTGTCATGTGCTGGCTTTAGGTCAGTTTTAGGAGGGAACATTACATTTCACTCATTAGTAATATTGATTAGAAATCATTTAGAAAACTGAGCTCCATGGAAGATCTGTAAGAAGTGCATTTCAAGCTCTTCTATCGGAATTTTGAGTTTTTTGTAATTACAGAACTGATAGGCTGTTACCTTCCATGGTATCATGTTCATTGCTTCCATGTTTCAAACTTGCCAAGGTTAAAACTGTCCATAAATTTGTGCTTTAAAGCTACAGATGTTTCATCTAAACCAATAAAACTCAGAGCAGAATTTGGCCTCAGTTCCCAGGCATAGCCTGTGCAGCAGCATTCTCCTCTGATGGGGTAAGAAAGCCCACATGTGTGTGTTTGTTGGCTTGTGGTGAGAAGAAACACCCTTATAATGTGCTTTAGAAAGCAAACCATGCTGTCTTGCCACAAGTCAAGTTCTGCTCTCCCCTGACACAAGTCCAATTGTGGAATAATCCTCCCCAAGTCAGTGGTGTTATTCAGTAGTAAAACCCAAGTGAGAAAATAACTTGACCCAGTAGGGCTTAGCACTGCAGTGTTTGGGCCATAATGAAGAACAGAAAAATGCTGTTGTTGGAAATGAAAACACATTAAAAGGATGCCTACTGAGTTGTTGTGATTTTTTTTAAGGACTTCTTAATAGAACATTTCATAAAACGATAACCTAAAACATGAGTGTTAATATGTAGCTTGCATTCCCAATTTTGTTTTAAAAATGAAAATCAAAGATAATCACAAACATGACAAAACACACTTTGGGTATTTACACATCAATGGCATGCTAATTTTGGAAGCCATTCAAGGTTTATGTTTTCTGTTAATGGAAGTGAAGGATTTTCATTGATAAGCAAATAGACCCTTTAATACCTTCATTTTACTACTCTTTGTTTGGCAGCTCCACACCCAGTAAAACCTAAGCAAGTGCTACAGAGGAAAATTAAATTTGAATTTTTCATCTTTCAGATACAGTGGCTGGTGATGATTACTACCTCACTGTGCTCAGGTTTCACACATTTCTGTGGGTTATAAAATTAAAAAAATACATAGTTCATCTTTGATGCACAGCTTGTCATAGTAATGTCTGAACATGGATAGTATCACCATAAATAGTTTGCCTGTAAAGCATCTGTGTTCAGCAATTCTATCAGTTAGGCATTTCTTTAAGTTTATAGTTTTATTACTGATTCTACTAATATTTTTCTTCTTTTTTTTTTTACACATTATGGTGTGATCTTGTTTTAGTGTAATGTCACAGGTCTTCAATTTCCAAGTTTTGGGTGTTGTAAATGCAACATAAAAACTTGTGGATGTAAAGAGTACCCACTGAGGGTTCTCCATGTGACCAAGATCCCTGATAAAACTAATCCTTCAATTTCTGAGCCAGTAGCCTTGTAAAATGTGTTAAAGAGTATGGAGATAAGTCGATTCCAATCTGTGTGAAATACTTCTTGCTTTTTGCTGATGGGGTAAATAGACAGTGAGCATTAATCACAAGCAATGATGCTTTATTAGCAATATGCCATTAAATTATTTCAGCACATCTTGCTAGAATATTAACAAGAGGTAAAAATCACCAATATAAGTTTTATATGGAAAATGGAATCTGATCTTTTTTTTTTCCGGGTAATGAGAAATGTGATTAAAATGTATGACTCAGAAGAACAATATTCTGATGGTTTTTGTTGCCTTGCAATTAGAATAATTTTAATGATTAGGAGTGGAGTCAAAGTCAAATGCCAGCATCTTTAATAAATCCTTTCCCTGCCTATACAGATTAATATTGTAGATGCAAACTTTTTTAGGTCACAGTGCACAGGCATCCATCAGAAGTCAGTGCTGCCAACCCAAACACTGCCTCTGGCATATACAATTTAATTATTAATAGTATGTCTCCTAGGTAAACTGTTACACAGTCTTAGGGCCTTGTTTTGTAGTCATTAAAATTGAACATGTTTATATTATTGAAACCCTTGCATTCAGTGTGTAGGCAGAGTTGATCTTAAAGTATCCAAAGAGAATTTACCTGCAGTTCTGTTTCACATTTATAGACATTGCCCCAGTGTAGCTGTGGGATATAATTTTTAGCATTAACACATTTAAATACAGAGCTGTTTGTTAGCTTTAACTTTAGGCACACAGAGTAAACAGGACTTAGGCATCTGTGCTTTTCAAACCTGTTGGCTGCTAGGAAATAATTGTGTGTGTTCAGTCAAAGTGCAGTAAGCATGAAGAAATAACTTTATGCTTGAAATCTTCATTGGTTGTCATGATAGGGTCTTTTTTATTTTCCTTTGTTGATTGTTGATTTTTTTCCTTATACCAGGGATCTGTTTCAATTTATTTGTTTTAGAAGAAGGATCACACTTTGTATGTAAATGACATTTGTTGGTATCCATTATAGCAAGAGTGTAAGGTGAAATCAGAATGTGCTAGCCTGATTTTACGTCTTGGAATTGCTCAGTGTTATTGGGAGATTGTTCATAAAAAACTCTTCACTTGCAACATGAAATAATAAAAAGCTTGTTGTTTGTCTAATATTTCAGTGTTTGTCCAAGCAAACAAGTTGCAGCAGCATATTTTCTCAGCCCATGGACAAGAGGACAAGATCTATGACTGCACACAGTGTCCACAGAAGTTCTTCTTCCAAACAGAGCTGCAGGTACCACACTTGTTACCTGGGGGTTATAATAGCATTATGTATTTGATAGCTGAGTTCAAAGCTGTACTTGTCATGACCTCCTCTGATACTTGCTTATCATCAGGATGGGAATTAGAAAAGGACAAGAGAAATTGCAGGTGATTCAACCCATGCTGCTTCAAAAAGGTGCTGGCAGAAAGCCACCTGGTACAGAGCTGAAATTCAGGTTTCTTGCTCTGTAGGTTGTTGCAGCTCAAGGTATTCTCTAGGAGAGAGAAATGGGCATCCTATTTTTCTGCTTGATAACCACAAAACATTTAGTAAAGCAGTGAAATGGAAAATAAATGTATTCTTTTGTCTTTAAATGTGAAAAGCTATTCACTGAAGTAGGCATGGAGTGATGGCAGAGAGGGGAAGTAGACAGAATTTATCTTCTGATTTGGTGGGGAGTAAAAATAGGGCCAAATGAATGGTACACTGTCTTTTTGTGGGCCATTGTCAGATTTGTAATGATACTGTTTATTAATGGTAAACAAAAAGAGAAGAAAGAAAGAGAGAGAGAGA
>VZTX01025953.1:138509-255138 GCA_013400915.1 Pardalotus punctatus | reverse complement strand
AGAAAGAAAGAAAGAAAGAAAGAAAGAAAGAAAGATTAGTTGAACAATCTGAAAACAATTTTGGATGAAGGCATTATTTACTATATATTAACATTCTGCACTGTGTGTCTTGCTGTGAGAACTGGTGGTGTCTTTTTCCTGATGTACTGTTACATTTTGAAACAATTGCAGAAGACTGCTTCTAGGTTATTTTAGTTCCTATTGAAGTACTAAGTTCAGTTGGCAGAGGAAAAGTTTTAAACATCAGATTTTTATTTTCTTTAGCTTTTTTACAAAGTATTTCCAATAAGACTAAACTACTTTTTTCAGGAACAAAAACATAAGTATTTTTGGTTTACTGATTTCCACAAATTTTGTTATTCATCTCTGATTAATCAAAATAAGGGAGTAGGGAGAAGTAGAAACATCAGCAGTTCCTGGAAAGAGAAAGGAGAGATTGTTAGGGAAGAAAGATTAAAAAGGAAAAAAAAAAAAAAAAAAAAAAAAAGAGAAAATCAGGAAGGGAGAGGGTGCAGATATGGAAAAGACAATTACGAAAAGAAAGAAACAGGAACACAAGGTAGAAATTTCTTTTAACAGTAGAATTCAGACTGGATTTTAAAAAGCAGAATAGGTAACTGAATTATGAAGATGCAAAGCACACAGAGTGTAGTTGTGATGTGTACAATCACCGCCTTACAAGTCTATCCCACCTAAAACACACTTTCACGCCAAAATACATGGGCGCCCAAGCAGCTGCCTTCATTTTTTTATTGTAATAAACAAACCACATGCTCTTCCACTGAATATTGATTCCTGTCCAAGACTAAGGGAAAGATTTTGCTCTTTCCATCTAAGCCTCCTTCACTGAAATTTCAGCATAACTGAAGCACCTGGTTTTCTAGCAAAGGGCACAAAAGGGTGTTGCTACAGAGAGAAATTCTGCTCTGCATTGGCTGGAGAACAGTGTGTTGGTAGTTCCATGCTGCAGACGGCTCTTAATAGACCACGTCTCCATACCCTTAGTGACAGCCTCCCTCTGGCTTACCTGCACTTGCAAAAAGGAAGGGATATTAATTTACTTATACACTTAATTCACTGTGTTTATTATTTTAATTAACTTGGGTGGCCCCACCCCAGTAGAGAATTTATTATGTTTTAAAAAATGCAGTGCCTCATGCCATTTACATTTCTTCATTGGGATCGATGTTTTTCTGCTCTTACCTCCAGTTACCTACCCAGGCTGGTGAAAGGGTAGCAAAGCATTTAGGCAGAGCAGTAGGTACTGAACTTTGGGGTCTGCTTTTGCTGAAAATACATTGGTCTTCAGGCCACTCCCATTTAAAACGTATTTTAGGAGGCACTGCTTTGCTCAGACTCTCTACCACCTGAAGCAGTGGAATCTTTGGCAACTATCCCCCAAGTTATGCTTCTCTATCCATTCACATTACTGTGCTTTGTGTTGGGGCTTGCAGCATAGCTGTATGTTTATTCTCTCTATCAAGAGCAGTTCCTTACTTTAAAGTGCTTCTCCCATGCACAGGACATGCTGATCATGTCAGATTAGAAGGCAGGGTCAGCACGCCATGGTTGTAGGGGGTGGACAGAGTGGGAACATGAACAAGGTAGAGCAGGCAGAACACAATAGCATAGAAGTCCTATCCACATGTATAGTACAGCTGATAATTAAAGAGAATGAATTCAAGCATACAGGAAATACATGCATTATAATGGTGCTTAACTGGGTGTTTGGCCCAGTGCAGTTCTTCACTTAGCATTTTCTGGTTCCTGTTCAGAAAGAGTAGACTATAGGGGCAAAAGAATCCCTTCATGCTATGTTCATCTCACCTTCTCAATGCTAAAAATCAAGTAGGACTGTCTTTAGAAGTTTCCATTATTTCACTGCAGACGCTTGCTAGGAATGCAAGATAATCCCACAGGACCACATTCTGGTGAGAACAGAGAACAAATGTCCAGTCCTGAAAATCAAACGTTCAATGTATTGCTCAACCTTCAGGTTGAAAAAATGAAATTTCACAGGAATTTGCTCTGTGTTTAAAGATCCTTTTGATGCTTCCTTTGTGCTCCATGCACTTCCTTTAAATGCCTTTGTGCTCAATAGGTATAGAACCAGCTTTAAATTTTTTTAAATACTACCTGCATATGGATGAAGCAAATGGAAACCTTCTGAACAGCTAGAAGTTTATGCTTTAAGAGTGTTCCAAGTCGTGAATTTTCATACTTACATGTTTAAAAGGTTATGTGGTGTATGGAGTTGAAAAAGTATGTCCCTAAAAATGTTTATTCTTTAAAATAGAAAGCTTTTAGTAAGATGCACTTAATGCAAAAAGGGCTTTTCAGAAACAGGCTTGTAACAATCTCTAAATATCAGATAAGGAAGCTGCAAGGTAGATGAATTTATAGGGCGCATAGATTTCCCCCAAAAGATGAAAATCTTCTAATTGAATACCTGGACCATTCAATTCTCTGTAGAGGGTGGATATAACTAAATCAGTCTTCTCCAACCATTATCCATAATACTTAATTTTTAGTTGATATGGAAGTAAAGAAACTTATCACTAGTTCAACTTAGTATTGAATTCTCATTAAATTATGATAAAGGAATTTGTACCTATTGAGTTCTTTTTCCTGCCCACATGCTATTTCCAGTACCTGTTTCTTTTTGCCTTAGTCTTATTGGACATAGGCTTAGATGTTTGCTCTGGTGTTTGTGCTTCTCTTGTCTCTGATGAGGAGTAACCGTCTCTTTCCTATTTCCTGTCATAGTACTAATTCCATAGAACCAGAATTATTTGAGTTGGAAGGGACTTTAAAGATCATCTAGTTCTAACCCCCTGCTATGGACAGGGACAGCTTCCACAAGAGCAGGTTGCTCAAAGCCCCGTCCAGCCTGGCCTTGAACACTTCCAGGGACACAACATGTTGTGGTGTTTGTGGGGAGGAATGAGGTACCCTTGTGGGGTGTTAACCAGAGTGAATGAATGAATTCACTTTAGTTTTCTGCAGATGTTGCTGGATCAGAGAGGTACTGATGTCCGGTGGAACTGATGAATAACTGCTTTTTTTTTCAGTGTTTTGTCAATGATGATAGTTTTTAATATGATGCTAACCAAGATTACATGATCTCAGTACCATTTTGCCCAATACAAAAATGATGTCTCTTTTTGGTGAATTAGGACATTTACTTAACTTCTTGTGACTAATAATAAGTTGCCCCTGGGGTAGTTAAGTGTCCCCACTTTACAAACATGAAAACTAGGGCAAGAAATAATTGGATCAGCAGTCGCTTCTCATCCTGTTCAAAAGGGACCTGGCCTCAGTGATTCACGCCCTTGCTGCTTCCCATCTGGACTCCATCAGTGCAGAATACCTGGGCATGAAGCCATCAGCCTGTAGAATATTCCAGCTAATACAGAGAGCTGTGGCACTGGCCCTCAATAGCAAAGGAGACCAGGAGCATATTCAATCAGCTCTCTTGCTGTCTGTACTGCCTTCCTACGTATGTGTTTGTCCAGTTGTGTTCTAAGACTCAGTCCTTAATATTCTGTGTGGACTGGGTCAAGCACATCTCAGAGATGACCTGAGGAGTTCTTCCCATTTAGTAACAGTAGTTGTCAAGGCTGCTTTGTGAGCATTTCTATCAAAGAGCTGAAGCTTGCTTGCCCAGGAGCTAGAGCTTCCTCACAAACTGTCCGGAGAGCATGGAACAATTTTCCACAGCAGTTAAGTATTACCATGGATGTCCTCAACTTATGCTTTTAAGAGCAGGGTGCACATAGATGTGTGTCAAAGGCTCCCTTCTCTCATGTAAATGTATACCTGTACGTATATTTCTAAACTTTCCCCAAAATGCCAACCCACAGCAACAGAGCTCTACCAAAACAAAATACACAGTTCCTTCCCCAGGGAAAGGATGAAAGAACGAATGAAGCACTCATAGCAGATGTTACTCATGTCGCTTCAAACAGCAGGAGAAGATTCTTAGCTCCCTGTACAAGGCGCTGAAACCAATCAGGACAGAGGCAGTATAGAAGAGTCTCAGGAAGTTTTATGTCCTTCTCTGGATTTCCAGTTTTAACATTTTCTTGTTCCAAGGTTAGCACTGTTGAAACTAATCTTCCAGTTTCTTCCTCACTTCTTTAAGGGTTAAACTTTCCAAAGATCTCAGCATTGAAAAATGCTCCCAAAAATCTCAACATTTTAAAACAGCCTTTAAAATACCCCTGACCTGAGCTGGAGCAGAACTAAGCAAGCTCTAGGCTATTTCAAGAACTAAAGGCTTGACTGAGACCTTTAGTAGAGACAGTGGCAGAGCTGGGATTCAAACACTACATTCCCTCATTTGGGGGTCAGCTAGAGAAAACTGCTAATTAACCTGGGCTGGGTTTGTCTCCTTGTGGCAGAGGCCTTCTGGGGCCAGCTGGAGAAGAGATTGGTGTAGGAATAGCATCAGCCATAGCGGCAGTGGCACCACTACCTCCATCTAGGATTGTTTTGCCAACACCCCCCCCAGTAGTTGAGTCTGTGTAACTTGTAGGTCCCAAAAGCGAGCCTTCCATGACAGCGGGTGAGACCATGAATAATTTATACTCTTTATACAAAAACAGGCACAAAACTTTAAAACCTGGAGGATGTTTTCTTCACAAAGAAAAGGACTCAAAACATTTTTTTAGGTGAAATTGGATATTAGTTTAGGCATTTCTATATCCCCAAGCTCTTAGGGTGAGGAGTGGAACATAGATGCTGGCTTTCTAGGCCCCAAAGGCCAGGAGCCAGCAGGGAATAATTTTGTCAGCTCTTCTTAAAAAGAAGCCTACCTGGAATCCAATTAACAGCCAAAGCTTTAGGCCAACAGTTTCAAACTCAGTGGCCTATTTCTGAAAGGGTGCTGAGCACTTCCAGCTGCAGTTAAGGCCAGGGCAAGATGCTGGTGCTGAGTACATCAGGAAATCAGGTCATAAATGCCTGAAGTTAGGAACCTTGATAAAAGCATAGGTGCTGAGCAGCCATAGCCTCGTTTGAAGTTTCAACAAAATACTTTTGATGCCTAAATGCAGGCATCACATTCATTAATGTTGGCCCTAGTCCTTAGCAGGCAGTCAAGTTGCTTCTCTCAGAGCAAATGCCTAGGAGTCAGGAGAGCTGGATTCATTTGTAAGGTCATTTGTATTGCTCCACATAACTATGCATGCTCTCCATCTCATGAGTGAGGATGATGATAATAATATGTGTTCCAGAGATAGTGGGATTGTAATTAATGTGTGTGTTTTAGGGGACTAGACAGAGCTACATGCATTGCAGGTTTGTGTGGTTTTTTTCCTGAACCCTTACTGTGCATTCTGTTTCAATTAGATACGTGTGCACCAGTATGTGCATGCAGTATCTTTCCATGTCGTTCACGATTTAAAAAATTCAGGCTTGTGTTCCTGAGATTTGAAACTTTTTTCCCCTAGAAGGGAGAATTATTTTCTTTGCAAATTTTCTCAAAAAGGCAATCAAGAGAAGCACGGTGGAGGCACTCATGCATTAGCTCTTTAAGGACATACCTTCAAAGTGTTTCCCCTGCAAGTCTTTTGCTTCAATGTCAAACAAAGTTTAAATACAAAAAGAAATACTTTGAATTCCCTTCCAGTGCCTGTTCCCTTCTGGGGATTGAGGGGTGTTATGGCCACATTAGGTTTTCATACGGTAATTCTTTTCTAAATAAGAAATTTCCAGGTTTGGAGCTTGTGAGTTCACCCACCTTTGATTGGCCTATTCAAATGTAAACACTCCCTGTGGGTACTTCATTAGTTTATGAATATTTATAGGACATTGCAAAGCCCACCAAGCCCAAAGTGCCAGAGTTTTTCAGGGACCATTTTGATTTCACTAAATAGTGCTTGTCAAAGATGAGCTTAGTATTAATGTGTCTTATTTGTCTCCACGTACTTAATATACTTGTAACTCCATATACCATAGTCTGTCTGTGAAATTTTCTACACTTTTTCCTGTAAATAAGCAGGAAACAATCCTTTATGCATTCCCTGCAAGAACTTTCCTTAAATTTCTGAAGCAATTGAATCACAATTATGGGTTTGTTTTTTCAGATGCTTGAGTGATATTGTTGATGAAAATACAGAACTGATTGGCAAAGACAGTATAGCAGTTAAGTAATAAATATTACATTTAAATACACCGTTTTCATCTTGAAAAGAAATTCAGACTTAGGGAACAATAAAATGATAAAGTACTGAAAACTAAATATGCTGTCCTAGCTAAGTACTGACTGACACTCATGAAGTACCCATTCAAAAATAAGCAAAAATTTATATTTTTTTTCTTTCTAGGGGGAGAGTCATACCCAAAAGCCTCTTTGCTTGAATATGTAGTCCCTATTTTGCCTACTTCTTCCTGTTTGTACTCTTGTATGGCAGGATTCTTTTTGTAAAATATAGGTATCTATTAAAAAAATAACCCATGCATCTCTTCTCCAAATTGAGTCATATGGTCTATAGTAAATAGATTCTGCAGAGTCAGGTCATATAGTACAGTTTGTAATCCCTATGACTGCAAAGACTGTGTCATGCAAAAATGTTAAATGAAGTTCATTGTCTCCAGTCTGAAAGCAGCAAGTGTTGACTCTGAAACATATCAGTGATGTTACATGTCAACATTAAAATCATAATTTCTGATTTTTTTTTAGCAAGTGGAACAGTGAGGTGCGAGATTTCAGCCTAAAGAAGCAAATCAAAAGTTACTGCAGAAAGAAAAAGGCACAGAAAGGAAGAAGAAGAAGGGAACAAAAAGCAGTGGAGTAGAAGAGAAGCAGAAAGGAGATTATGGGACAAAGAAAGAAACAAGATAGAAATAATAGTGCTTAGGAAGGCATACATTTTTTCTTCTGAGTGATGCTGATGATAATGATAAGGCACTTGTAAAAATAAATCATGGTAATAATTAGGGGAAGTTCAGCTATTACATAAAAGCAAATTTCTACCCTCAGTCCTTACAGAAACCTCAGCGAACATCAGGGAGTCCTGTCATAGACTGAGGGCAGGGAAAGCAATAGATGTATTCCCTGACCCACAGATAATCATTAGAAATGGAATTCTGCCCTTTGCAGAAAAGAAGTTTTATCATCTGTGCCCTGAATGTTTCAGCCTACACCTTGCCATTAGTCAGATCAGTTGGCACATGCACCTGGAGTAAGCAGAAGAAATAAGCACTCTGTTTGCGTATGAATAATTTCCCTGGTAGATCTGTTCAGTTCTCTTAATTGTCCATCCATTAATTTCTTGCTAGTGTAGTTGATATCGATGACTGATTTTCTGTGCTAAACAGGAAGCACCACTTCTTCATTCTAGGACACATTTCTTCCTACAACTGCCCTGCTGTTAGCTACCAGTAGCTGCCATTATATTATCTTTCATCTGGCCCAGAGCTGACAACAGATGGCCATCTCCGGGACTGCCATCAGTGTGACTTTATGAAGCATCCAGCTATGGTGTATTGAGGAGCTTCATAGCCAGTTCTGCAAATCTGATTTCCCTTCCCCCTACCCTACTGCTGGCCCCCCTCACTCCATCTCTGTGAATAAGCTCCTTATTCCTGGCTCCACTCTCCATTGGTCCTGTCATTTCCCAACAAGTGATGGCACACCGTTATCACTGGAAGTTTGCAGCTCGAGGTCTGCCCCCTCTTCCCTCCACAGCACTGGCACAAGGTTGTCATTGCTCCCAGCATCCTTACCCCTCCCTGTTTTTGGTGTACCGAAGCATAGCTAGAGGGGTTGGGTAGCAGCAAAACTGTTACCTCTTATGATTTGTAGTTTAAACCCTACCTTCTTCCACTGCAGAGCACCTCCTCAAGCTTCAAGGTTTGGTTTTTTTTTAAGTTCACAAGACATGCTGCCAAACCAGCATTGAGTATATTAGGTGTGAAAGAAGCTAAAATATTGATCAGAGACCTAAGGGGGAGAAAAGTGTAAAATTCACAAGCATCTTGCTTCCATTGACATGTTAGATCATTCGGAAAAGCACTTTCAACTGTGTGGCTGCTGTGCGTTTTGGAGAAAGATATATTGTTTGCTCTTGACAGAGTTTTCTAAAGCAAGGTACCTCCAGAGCCAACCCGTATTTTACAAGAAATTCACATTTGTGTCCTTTATTGTGATATTTGCAGCAAGTCTACAGCTAGTGAGAGTCTCTGCCCTCAAGCTATAAAGGAGTAGGGCTCCATTGTTGGAGAGAGAGCAGCCGTCTGTGAAAGGCTGAGATGTGGTAGGCAAGATGAATACTGCTTAAAAGCAGTGCTTGCCATGCTGTCATTTAGAACAGGAACACTGAGGATTTAAACGAAAGTGAAAGGCATGGTAAATGAATCCTTTAAAACTGATCAAATTTTCAGCTGCCAAAAATAACAAGTTTTCTCCATTGATAGGTTCATTGAGTAGGAGGGAAGTTGGGAGGGGATCTACTCCCCTAGGGAGGAGGTGCAGATAGTTTGGGAAAACAAGGTGTGGTCAGTGATTCATAAAGAGACACTCCAGTAAACAGCAATCTTGGCTCAAAAGTGGTGCCTTTTTTTTTTTTTCTTTTTGCCTTTTTTTTTGCCTTTTTTTTTTTCCTGTCAGGGGCAGGATAAGAGCATCATTGGGCCATTCCATTCCAAGCACGAGTGAAAAATACTCTGGTGCAGAATGGCTACACAACTGGAAGTGTATGTTGCAAAAAAAGTGTATGTCCCCCAACCAGAAAGAATAGCTTTTAGGTTTAGCTTTTCTACCTGTTTTTGGGATCAGTTTCACCATGCTTTGATCAAACTGAGACTGAAACATATTGGATGGGAAAAGAGTGGATTTTTACAGGCTCTTGTTATTTTATTTTTTTTAAGTTGAGTTTCCTTTGTGTTCAAAGCTGAAATTGAGTGTCCTCCACCCTGTTAACAAAGGCAGAGAGAAAGAGATGATTCAGTTCTCATGAACCAATACTGCTGAGTTACACACATTTCTACATGCAGCTTTAGTTGTTTTTCTGTGTTGTTATAGTCTCATTTTGCAGCAGAATCACTAGGCACAGTCACGGATCATGGGTGTGTAAGTTTGCTCGGGGATACACTGTGTCAGTGAATGCCTCCCCCCATACTTCCTCTGTGTAGATGTGTGCTGTGTAAGATAAAGAACCTGTGATATTGTTAAATATTAGTGGTGCATTTTGCTTTGCTTTGCATTTGTAAAGGTGAAAGGTGATTGTGCAGGAAAATGGAACAGTATATTTGCTGTGAGACAGGCACTAAGAACTCACTCCTATGCTCAGTTATAATTCATGACTGTACTGGTGGGAAGCCCTTATCCCTCTGTGGAGTTAATGCATCTCTACTGTAACCTGCTGAGAGCACCCTGTGTCCCCTCCCACCATCTGTGCATTCACTTGCGTGCTTTCTCTCTCCCCCTTTACTGTGAGATCTCTTGGTGTTAAAACTGTCAGACTACTAGTGCCTGGTAAAGATGGTTTTATGATGTGTATTAGTGTTGAATTGTCATTTAAGGGTGAGGAGGCAGGTAAAGGATATGTTACCATTTATTTTAAGCTCTGTTTAGAAAATGCTGGGGAGCAAATAGACAGAAAGGTAGATTCGTTGTTTCAAACAGCAAACAGCTTTGAACAGTACAGAGAAATTGCCACAGTTCAGGGTAAGAGCTGTTGATGGCAAATGCATCTTTCTTCCCTATCTAGGCATATTTTACTGTTTCTTGGTACAGTGGATCTCTGTTTCTCCATGTCAAGATCTGCATCAACAGCATTGTAAATTGAGTAATATTTATTTACCCATCAGCTGCATTTTATTGTCTACAAGTTGGTCTACTCTTTTAGCTGAAAAACTCTCTTGCAGGCTGCAAGTTAATTGCTTCTTTGCTACCTGAGACTTGAAATTCATGTGACCGAGTGCTATAAGCTAGTATAATCTTAACTAAACAGGTAGTGTATGAAGATTTTTTATTATTATTATTGCTGTAAGGCACTGTCAGAAGACTGGTGAGACTGTCTAGCTTTGAAAGAATTGCACTCAGCTCACAGAGATTTAGATGATGCTTTATCAACCTGGCACTTTACCCCAATATTAAACTCAGAATATGGTTAAAAGACCATGTACTTGACTGTCACAACAATATTAATTTGCAGTGTTTCACTGGATGTAATCTCATGTAGTCTGTTGTTTGTATTCCTTTAAAACTTATAAATCAAATCCAGACCTGGAATACCAGTGTATGAACTTAACAGATGTGCTGCCATAAGGGACCTGCTAGGTTATAAACTGCAGAAATTATCTTTTTCTATTTCAGATTTCTCGCTTATTCCAGGGAGATTTAGTAACCACAGAAGTAAGGTGGAAGGTCATGCGTTAGGACGGTAGCACCCTCCCAGCACTTGACGTTGGGTGTAATTGTCAGGAAATCCATCTCTAATCATTTTATTATTCAGTCATAGCATCCACCAAAGTTTCTGAGCAAAAGTAGGGCAAGAATGACTTCAGTAGCTCTGTGTCCAGGTTTTCTTAGGTGAAAGATCACTTTGAGATGACACAGCTGAGTAGTCAGGCTGAAATCCTAGTTGGTATTTTATTAATTTTGCACCAAGATAAATCTTGAAATTCTGACAAACTCCATGACAGGTGAAATTCCTTCTTGCAGAATCTGCTCAGCAAGAGGCTGCTCATTTCGTTCTGTTCAGAGGCAGGCAACAGGAGGGCAGCTTTATAATCAGCCCTCAAAGGAGCCCCGGCCGCCCCAGAGCCTTGGACTGATTGAATAACTCCTGGGCCTCTTCCCCTAGGCCTCCATCAGCAGGGGTCCTGTGGAAAGCAATCTCCCGCAGACTGGCACTGAAGTGAGCTTTAAACTACTATTTTCTGCTCTCCAGAGGAGCCTGGAGTACTAAAAGATAGATGGACTGCAGATATTTTATGAGAAACTGTCAGAAGAAGAGCAGAGTAAATGTTTTTTTCCCTCCTTCGAGTCACACACTGCATCACTATAGAATTTTTTCCAGAATCTTTTACACTGAAAGTTTGAAATTAATTGGTTGCTAACCTTAATTTTCTCCCTCCCTCTTATTTTTCTTTTTTCCCCTTCCCTCTTTTTCTTCTTCTCCTCTTTTTTTTCCCCCTTAAATATTCACTCGGAGGCCTTTTGCTTAACCACAGTTGCAGAAAATCAGTACCATTTGCACTGAAATATTTATAATGACAGAATGAAAAATTGGATTCATTTTCTGGCCTGTAGCCGAACAGTCTGCAACTTTGCACAGCATTGTTTAGCATCTCTCATTCCTTCCTTTCATTGGGGTCCTTTTCAGACACACACACACGCGCTGCCCATGCTTCAGAGGAATGTTTAGCAAAACACAGAGCCATTTTTAATCTCAGCCTTGAGAAAACAACTTGTCTCTAACCTTGCCACCATCTGGGGGGGGAAAGCAAAGGGGGAGGTCCCTGGGAAGCGCGTAGAATTCCTCTTACAGGAGAGATTATGGAGGGTGATGTGCAGTAATCTGTCCTCTATAGTAAAGGAGTGAAGGGCCAGAATTCTGCAAGTTGCTTCTGTTTGTTACAGGGGAGGCCGGGTGGACTTAGTACCAGGCTGGATAGCTAGATCTTTCCAGTAAACCCTGTTCTGCCACCAATTCCCTCCATGGCCTTGAGAAACTCATTTGCCCACGAAGGAAGAGGTTGTCAAAAGCTCCCTTTTGTGCCTGAACAGAGACTGTAAAAACGCCCTGTGCTTCTTTGCACCTCCAGAAAACAGAAGATGCTGGAACTGTACATATTTACTTCCCTCGAAGCAATGGTGTGAAGGTGAAGTGGTTGATGTTTGCAAAGAGCTTTGAAAATGAAAGTGCAGATCCTCAGGCTCCAATTTGCATCCCCTGCCAGTATAAAAGGTACCTTAGTCAGACAGCCAAGGATTCCCTCAGTACGCAGCAAATCCTGTTTATCTTGCAAGCTGGTTCTGTATCACTCCCTTTTGGTCCTCACAGGCATGTCTCAGACTCAGATGAATTCCAGGGATTTTTAATTGGTATAACAATCCCATGGGGCTGTTATGAGCTGGCATAAGTTCGGGAAGTGTTAGGAATGCTTTAACATGCACTGAGGACTATGGTAGCCCATGACTTGAATGTTTAGGCCGCACAGATTTATAATAATATACAGTGAACGCATAGGAATTAATCTGAAAGTGCACACAATTTAGCAGAGAATTGTAGGTCTCTACAGATGTCAGACTCTTGTGCAGAACTTAATAGAGAAATATATCTGTGAGAAGAGGTATTTCAAAAACCCTTAGAAATTATTCTCTGGTGAATTTGTAGATTGTCTTGACAATGCATTTGTTTCTGGAAAAGCAAGCCCTGTGGGCAAAATCTTAATTCCTAATGCCTAAAAAGAGGTTTCTTGAGACCTTACTGGGTCCCCGAAGGACATGGCTTGGGTGCAGGGGTCAGATTCTGCAAGGTGTTGAGAAATCTCCTGAAAATGGAGGTGACAAAAATTGCCTATCAAGGTCCAAAAATGTCATCTCGCTAACTTCACTCATATAAAATTTATGACACAGCTCTATTGCTGACAGCACATGTCTGGGTATAGTACTAAATTCTGATCTTTCAATTCCACATCACTCGTTGAAACACAAACTTTTTTTTTTTTTCTTTGCTTTCTTCTGTAAGAGCTTCTTAATGCTGGCTCCCTCTCAATGCTCTTAGGAGCACAGCCTGAGCAGGTGTGCCTAGAAGCAGTAGGAAGGGGTGGACATCTGCTGTAGGCGTCAGTGTAGCTCAGCTAACACTGCACAGCATCACGTGGTTTGTGAGCAACACATAGTTCTTATCATTCAAAGAGTTTCTTATCATTCAAAGTTTCTTACAGACTTGCAGATTTGTCTTTTTACCATGTTTCCCAAGATACTTTGACAGGTCAGCCTGAAGTGATGAGCATTCTGACACAAACTGCATTGTGTCTTAGAAATTTTGCCTGCAGTTGTTTTACTTTAGTATCACTTTGATTTGAAAAGGAACTTTGTACAAAGTGATGTGGTTTTAGGATATAACAAAAAAAAAATCCAATCTTGTGCTGCATGTATTACAGAGATTTCCTGCTTAGCCCTTATTAT
This sequence comes from Pardalotus punctatus, assembly GCA_013400915.1. Taxonomy (NCBI): domain Eukaryota; kingdom Metazoa; phylum Chordata; class Aves; order Passeriformes; family Pardalotidae; genus Pardalotus; species Pardalotus punctatus. The sequence continues at coordinate 241,991 of VZTX01025953.1, read as the reverse complement.
TGCTTTCTGATTTTTTTTTCTTCATGTATGTAAATGAATTGCAGTATAATTTTTGCAATTTTTAACAGGTACTGAGAATCAAAACTAATAGAGGTGAGAAAGAATGTGAACTTTAATTGCAAGTATTAAATATGTTTTTAAACTGACAATTTGAAAGCACATTGCCCCAACTATTTAAACACACTTTAAGGGAGGTTGTAGACCCAGAGTAGACTCTTTCAAATCCAGAAGTATTTCTTTATTTGAGCTGACCAGGACACAAATATACAGGTGTGTAATATGCCTTAGGATGCTGAAAAGATTTGTGGTGACAATAGACTCCAGACCACAGTGAAGTGATGATACAGATATAATAGAATGGTGCAGAATTGTTACTGAACATCAGGGACTGTAAGAGTAGCCCCCAAACAAATGTTATATCTCACTGTTGAAGACAGTACCTTTCTGAGAAAGCTCTTTTCTCTGTGGGCCTGAACTGTTGTGTGGGTTTTTGTTTGGAGTGCCAGTCTGTTTACTAAAGTTATTAGTTTATAAATTTTGCCATGGTAAAGTAACTGTGAGAGCTTTAAATTAGAATAAGTGCCACTTCTATGTGGCAGGTTCCTTTGAGGGCTTATTAGAAAGCAGGCCTCCTGTTGCCTGCACCTTTATGCATGGCACTATTGCTGTGGGTACTTGTGTATAGCTAACTTTGAATTTATGTAAGTGTGCACTGTGGTATGATGAATTGCTCTCCAATTGTGAAGATTCTGCTTTTTTTTTTCTGTGTTCAAGCTAATACTTCACTTTAAAGGGTTATTTTTATTAGGTGGGTTTTATTTTGATTAATTAAAATTAACTTGGAGTAGCAAATTGTATGAGATCGTGAGGGTTATAGATTAGCCTCACCATAGCTACAGCACATCTTTTTGTAAAGGAATTAAAGTTATCTGTTTCAGATACCTTGGCACTAAATGTAGACAGCAAATGAGTGTAAGTGTTGTCTCCAGTTATTTTCCTTGTAAATGTGGCTCTTCTCACTCAATCTGAAGATTGCCACACTACAAAACAGTCCTAATGGGCAACAAGGGGTGAAAGCAGCAGCTGCAGAAGGCTGGATCCCCAACAGGAGATAGCCAAGGAGACAGGAGTACCATGGCATCACAAGCCAAACCCAGAGGTGAGGGGTGGGGGCATTTCTTCGACTGTCAGTACAGGGTCAAGGAAGGATCAAATGACGTGTCTGACTTGCAACGTGTCACTGGTCAGCTGTCTGACAGGAAACAGAATGACCAACCTCAGAGAATGACATGTGGTAGGAGGATACTTCATCTCTCACAGGGAGGAAGGAAAAAGTCGTAAAAGGATGCTGCTTTGTGTGGTACTTTGCGGGAGGAGTATTAAATTGTAGGAATTGGACTTCACTGCCTTCCCCCTTTTATAGGTTCTGTAAACAGGAGAAAGTGAGAATAAAATTCCTCCCATTTAGCTGTGGTCACATTTCACACTTCTTTTACACAAATACAAATGACAAGGAAAAAAACAAACCAGAAAACAGAAGACAATAGAGAATCCAAACTTCTGCATTTTACAACCACCAACCACAATGACAAACATGAGACTTTATTGTCCTGGTACCACATGTTAGTAAATACTCCAGATTTATTGATTTACAGTGTGTGTCCTCACAATATTTAGAGAAGTAATGACTTTGTTGCAAAGGGCAAAATAGCATTCTGTTCTCTGTAAAAGTCACCTTTAAAACATGGAGTTTCTTGGACTGAAAAGGGAGGAAGTCCAATGAGGTTGCTCTAGGAACAAAACGTTTCAACATAGGGTTCTTAGCTGTCTAACTGATCACCAGCTATGAAGGGATAAAAATTGTCCTTGGTTTCTTTTCCAACCAGTAGATTTGTAATTCACACACACACCAAGCCTGCCACATAAGCACTGTCCCAGTTCCTGCTATTCCTTGTTTGAAGAGCTGTAGGAAAAAGGACTGTAAGGATGTCCAAGATGGGCTGGCACAGTAACTGGTTGTGAAGGAAGTCAGAGAGCAAAATCCATGGGGGCCTCTGCTTATCAGCTCAGAAATCCTTGGCTGTTACCATCAAATCTGCTCAGTTTGGCTTCCTTGCAAACTGTCTTGAAGGAAAAAGATGCAGCAATGTGCAGCAGAGTTTGGAGCATTTAGAAGAGGAGGAGAGCTAGCAGAACCCCATAGCTTTTCCTTTTCTCTCCTATACAGTCTAAAATTGACATACCATGGACAATGGGACAAATTTTTGTTTACATTCCTAATTCCAGGATCCAAAATATGCTCCCATCCACTTCTGCATTCTCTTAACTGGGCATGTGTATGCTTGCTAGATTACTTCCAAATATGATTTCCACATGTGAAAGGCAGGTTGGTCAATTTTAAAACTCAGCTTGTTCGGGGTTTGCTTTCACTGAGCGAAAATGTTGTTGGTCACTGTGAGTTAATCTCGGGCTGATCCATAACCTCCAGTGTGCTGAGTGCTGTTGTACAAGGCCCCACGCACCAGCTGGCAATGTGCAGGGAATCCAGATTCCAGGCTGTCCCCATGTCACCTGGTAAGCACAATACCCAGCGTTATGGCAGGAGGTAGGGAGGTGAACTCAGCGATCGATACAAGTGTGGGATGTGTCTGTCTGTATAATAGGAGTGCAGACAAGTTACAGCACTTTTCTTTCAGGCTGCATCAAGAAACTTGTAATTTCACTTGTAATTTTGTTCAAAGGGATTCTTGTACATGCACCTGTGGAAAACTGGGAAGTATCATTGTTTTAAAGGTTGCCCTTTGCATATAAATCACAGCTCTGTGTGCTTCCCCATTTTAATTGGGTGACCTTTTGAATCCTATGGACAGGAGCTTAAATTCTGGACCTGCAAGGTTGGTTGAAGATTTGAAATCAATTCATGTTTTAGCAGTTACTCTGTTTAAAAGCAGAGAACCCAAAATGGAAATTTGAGAATAGAATTTCCCCTTGGAAAGTTCCTTTTCACAAGTCATAGAAAAATTCATTGCAGACCAAATAGATATATGCAAAATCCAGATTCATTTATCAGTTTAATCCTTGAAAATTATCAGGATTCATTGAGTATGAGAGAAAGAGGAGGAGCAAGAAACGTGTAATGTTTCCAACAGGACATTTCTGTGCAATTATCAGTTTAAGCTTCCATTATTTGTCACTAATTACTGCATTGAGCTGTTAAATATTTAGTAGTAGTTTGTTTAATTGGGTTTGACCTATAAAGGAATCTGTGCATAGCATAGCTCTACTTCCAGGAGCCAGTTCCTCACTCCTAGCTAGGCAAATTTGTATTCACATAAGATGAATGCATATTGTCAGACAAAAGGTTTTGGTTTTGTTCAGGTTTGTTACCTCTCTCTCCCCTACAGATTTATTTGTCTTTAAGGTACCTGAAACCAGAGCACAAAGTAGAAATGCTGCCTGTGGATGTAAAATGGGAGGGAGGTCAAACTTAAACTTGTTTACAGATGTTGTAGTTTAGAAAGCACCAGCATGATAAATTAAACATAACAAAGAAAAAAAATTAAAGCAGAGCAACAACCAGCACATGAACACATGTGTCTTGTAAAACACTGACTTAATCCCTAAATATCTTATTAGGCAGTATTGCCTATCAAGGCTTGTTGTCCCCTGTTACTCTGTTGTACAATAGCTGCGGACAAATCTGTATTTGTTCAACTTTGGGTTCTGCTTGCTGTGTCTGACGGGGTGAAAAGACTTCTGGCTGTGGCCTCTGCAGAGGATGTGCAAGAATCGATCAGTATAGAAGCAATATTCACTTTGTTTTAAACCCTAAAGGCCTGGCTCTATTCTTCCTTTTTCCTGTCTTGAAACTCCCTTGATTTCAGAGGAGCTTTTCTTAATTTATACCAGGGTAACCATAACCATATTCTAAAGTAATAAGACTTCTGATATATTTCTCAGAAGTGCCTCCTTCTGCCTTTTTTGTTTAAGCTTTTATTCCCACTTAATGAACAATTTTCTTATTGGGGAAGAAACATTTCCAGTATCACAAAAGCCTTGTTTTTCTACAGACAAGACTTAGACCGGGATCCTGATTATCAGTACATCCCCTTTGCCACATAAAAGAGTATAAAGGTTTCCCAGTTTTGAAGAGTTGCTGTGACTATGCCCTCTCTGCCCTCACCACCTCGTTTGTGGGGGTAATGCACACACCTTGCCCCTGCCACCAGGCACACCTGGCCTGGAAGACATTGTTGCAAGTTTCACTGCATCTCAATACACAGCAGACAGCGTAAGGGAGGCTTATGCGAGGCGATTGCCTGGCACCATAGGTTAAAACAGCCTTCGAGCTACTCTGATTTATGTCAGAGGCTTGGCTGGGAGCCCCCTGCCAACACTCATAATGAGGAAGGTGCAAGGATGGTGAACAGACATCTGTGTTTGTGTCTGTTCTCTTCTGGTGACAATGATGAAAGTCTTATTTGCTGTACCCAGGAATATATGTCATTCTTTTCCATACAACGAATCTGTGATATATGTACTCGCATACAGTAATGAATCCAAAAGGAATCATTGACATTTTACTAGTGAGTTACTGGAAGTCTCTGAAGAAAAATAGGTATCAGGGGTTTTGGTTTGGTTTGGGTTTGGTTTCAATTTTCAGTTTGCATCCCTGAGAACATGCTCTTCAATCTGAGGTTTTTTACAGGTAGTCTTTCTCTGGTCCAGCTGGAAATGCTGAGTAGAAGAACCAGAACACTGAGAGTTTTACATAAATATAATAAAGAGTAAAATCTGATTAGCAGTCATGCTATTTCAGAAATATTAACATAATATAAAATCACATACTTAGGTGAATTAATTTATATGAATTACTGCAATTCAGTGTAGACTTTCCTAAATTATCATTGTCAACAGTGGTCAGTCATGTCCTAAGATGACCACTTAATTGGCCATCATGTCTGAGAACAGACCTGATTCTCAAAGGCTGGTAAACATCAACTCATCACACATAAATGGTATTTATGGGAACACAGATTCTCTTGGGATTTCACCCCTTTTTTGTTGTGGAAATAGCTCTGGTTTAGTTCAGATCGATTTCCTTGGGAATCTGAAGTTTCAGAGACTGCATTTTGTTAGGTCTGTGCTGCTGAGCAAACTTGGCCTCGATGAAACTCCATGCCTACTTTAGTGTATTTATAAATTCATTGTTACTCCTCCTGTTCTGCCAGCTGCACTACAGTACTGGAGATGCTGGTGGCAGGGACACTTCACCTGGATTTTTTCTGCTGTCTCCAGAACTCCAAGGTCTCCATGCAGCCTCCTACTTTTCACCTATGAAAAACTATGAGACATCATCACTTTTCCAGGTCCCTCATTCATTCAGCATAAGTGGGAGCATTGAAATATGAACATGTATTCATTTGTGTCAGAAGCATTGTAATTCCTGGGGTGAAACACATCAGAAACATTTGTTACTTCGGACATTTCAGATACAGCAATAAAGTTAATTTCTTGTAGTTGGTGTTTATGAAAGGAAGGATGGAGCTTGAGAGGGGAAATAATCGCTCATTTGTTAATCAGCTTCAACTGAAGTTGCTCTTTTTGTATTTCCCTATGTGAAGAAGACAGAAATGTTTACAATCTGAGTGTTCATAGATGCTCTGTCAGTACAATTAAGGATGACAGAATCATAGAATGGACCTGGCTATATCCCTAACATTCAATTAATTAATTTTGTGGAGTGCATTATGGAAGTCATTACCCTTGATACAGGAACCCAAATCCCACCTATACTGCATTTTTACCTACATAGCAACTGAGCCTTAGAAATCCATGTAACTGAATATTCTTAATTGCTTGCAGCAGCAGTGGAGCCAGGGCCGTAATGTGTTGGGGCACTGTAAGTAAGTTTACTGCTTTCAGATGCTTTGAAATGGCCCAGATATTCTACTGAAAACAGCTCCTGACTATGCAGATTTGGTTTCATGTCTGATTTGGGGTTGGCTGAGCCTCTTCCTCTCCTGGGATGAACATCAGGAAAAAAATACTAACCCTGAGGTCTATGAAGCTGTGAAATAGTCTCCCAAGAGGAGCATTGGAAGCTCTAATTAAAATTGGACCAGGCAAAACACTTGAAATTACACTATAGACAATAATCCAACACTGGCAAGATGGGTGGAGAAAACGCCCTAATGGGTCTTTTCCGTCTTGAAATTCTATGAATTCTTGTTCTTCTCTTTTATTATGCTATTTCACCTTTTTGTTTAATGGTGACATAGTGTCATCCAGAAAGTATTATAAGACACTATTGTGAGCTGAGTGAGATGATGTTAAATGTCAAAAGAAAATGCAACAGTTTTTCTGCAGGTTCACAGTGATTATATGGAGATAGGAAAAAGAGAAACTGACTGTAAGCGAGGGACATGAGTGCAGTGGTTTCGATCTGTAAGACAGTGGCAAATGCACTGTATGCCTGCAATACGCATGTTTATCATTTTGACACTGCATTTCATATTCTCTGCTTATGAAGAACAGCCACATTCCACCAAATCTAACACAGGTGTGGGAAAGTCATTTACTATAACTGCATACATTGCTCAGATTGCTGGAGACATATTCTATCCCAGTGTTTCCCATGTCCCCAAAGACCTAGACTAAATAATATATTTTTACATCTTAATTTATAGTTTGTATTTAATCTTAGTATCATACAAATCTAAGTAATTCATTGATTCAGTCCATGGGTCTAATCATATTGCAGTTTACCAAGAAAAAATCCTTCAGCAATATAATGGGGCCTTGACAAGAAACTCTGTGCTGCAATATTTGAAGCAGCTCAAGTCTGAAGAAACAGTGTAAAAATAACCTTTTGTGATACCTTTTTTATAGTTTAGTCTGAATAAGTTTCATTTATTTGTTTTTGGTGTCACCACTTAATACTCCTCTGTCCTCCTCCCTCGCCTTTCCACATGTTATAGTATTCCAACAGTGTCCCATACAGAGCTTTCTGTGTGAGAGGTCACGACAGCCAGTTAAGTGATAAAGCATTGGACCCAAATTCTGGAAACCATGTTGATCCTGTGAAACTGCTAGGTTTTGCTAGGCTTGCTTTTCCACGAACCTTTCTTTCTTCCCTTTTGGTTCTGGAAAATCCAACATCCTCTTCTTAGTTGCAGACAGTTTGAAAAGTGTGGTACAGGATAAGAAGATGGAATAAAAAAGAAGGGAAGAGAAGCAGAAAATCTTGATTAGAAAGTATAATTTAATAGAACATGTATTGAACCAAATGTATTGATTAATGTGGTAGATATAGTACTTATATTGATTCAAACTTGAGATTTAGTACTAAAAGCTGTAAGCCAAAAAGCTGTTGCAGATTGCTACAAAAGTCAGTTTAATGCTGTCCTTGAGAATGCCTTCACAAAGAAATTCTTCTAATGTTTGAGGAGTAGGTAGAATGCGGTATATGTCAGTTTGATCCCGGAGGGTTTTATTTTGTACTCTAATAGCTGTTACGAGCCTACATTATATCCAAGGAGTAATTTTCCTTAGGGGTGCCCAGCTCGCTTTGTGTCAATATTCTAGCATTTTAAGTCACGTACAGTATATGCTTCTGGGAACAGTGCAGGAGCCAGCCAGACTCATAATGGTCTGCATTCATTAATAAAGGCAGAAGCTTCTGTCCCTCCATTGCCCACTACAGGGATGCCTCCCTGGTCTTCAGGGACCCGTACAGACACATTTAAAGAAAGCTTTATTTTGAGTGGGCAGGAGATGAAATGCAGGACTTGCAGGCATTTCCTAAGTCAGCTATATGCCCGAGCACAGGGGTGACCTTAATGGGTCAAAGAAGAATGCAGGTCAAAAGACTTATTATCCAGCCTGTTGGAAACCAATTGCTTTTGTTAAAAAAAAAAGTAAATTGTAGCGCTTAAAGGTTGATAGTAATGTAGAGTTCTGTTTTACAACCTGGGACTGGATTGCAATGCGGTGGGGTGCATTTTTATTTTTTTGAATGCAAAAAAATACAAGATGGTCTGTAATGTACACAGAAAGGATTCCAGATAAGTGATAACATTTAGGGTACCATAATTACTTAATCAGTGATGATTGATTACTCATGTTTGTGTTCTTGAACTAAGGAAAAAATAACATGCTGCTGTGGTACTGTTACCATCTGTTGAAATAATGCACCTACATTTCATCTTTATACTTCTTCACATGTTCGTTCTTTGCACTGTTTGTCAGGTACAGCCATATCTTGTTTCATCTGATCATAAAACACAGAAGTCCCATTTAAATTGAATGCAACCACAGTTCACATTAAGGATTCTAATGGGCTACTGAGTCTGTGGCTATCTGTGGGTATTTTTTAATTTGTTAATTTTGGTGCTGTGGGCAGGAACTTTTTGCTAGCTATTACTTCTCATTTTCCCTCTGAAACACAAAGGCATGCACCAAACAACAAGAACTATTATTACCTCTTTTGTCTCGAGCCTTTCTGCAAAGAAACCTTTTCATATTTGTTTGCCAAGGAGATTCTTCCGCACAGTATTATCCTGAAATTCTTTGCGTGTTTTCAAGTCCATAACACTAACAACAGGGATATCTCAAAGCATTTTCATCCAGAAAAGTGGTGGCATGTAATTTTATAGTAGGTCACATAACAGTTGGGACTCTGGATTCAGCTATCAAAAATAATTATTTTTAGGAGTAGAGCAAATGCACTTATAGAGTTTATTTTTCTTATGAAATATATTGAATTCAGGTTTTCCCAAGTAATATACCTGCTTTCCAGATAACACTGAGGCAGAGAAATTGGGGATGTCAGGGTTTTTCTGGTTTGTGTCTACATGATAACGAATGCAGTGACACACACACCTCCTGTTTCCCCATTCCTCCATTTTGTTCATGCAAAGCTTGCATTTGTATTTGCAAACTAGTGTCTCCTTATGAGATACCAGCTCTTGGAAATTGGAACACAGCTGTTGCTGAAGTCCAGGAAAGATTATATTGAAAAAAAATATTTTTCCCTTTCCATGGCTAAGCAGGAAATTGACATTTTTGCTTTGTAGGGAGACTACCACATAATTAAACAGATGTGCTTATGTGCAATCAGATTTGGGGGAGGCAAAGAAGGGGCACATATGATACCTCCTGTACTTCGCTAAATGACTTCTCTTTGGCACATGGGTGCGCTAATTGCTCCAAAGTCAGGCAAACTAGTTGAAGTTTCTGGAGGAGGCATGTTTCAAGCTTGTCTAGTGTGTCTTTAGTGAAGGGCAGTGCGCTCTCCGAGCCACACAGGGGATCTCAAGTGTAATATTGTGTTCTCCCTGGGTGTGCCGTGCTCCCATGGCCCTGCCGTGTCCCTGCCAGTGGGAGCTCCAAATTCTGCTTTCCCCGCTTGCCTGATCTCCCACTGCTGGGGAGGCAGTAGCTCGCTGCACACAAGGCAGAGAAACTATCAGAGTCAAGATCTGCTGTGTGGATAATAGAGGAGAATTTTTGCCCTAAATTTTTTAACACAACACCCCTCATAAAAACAACAACAGTTCATAACTGGGATTAATGTTTGCAATTTTCAGTCACTTAGACATGGGGTCTCCAATAGATGGCTTTTGGTAGGAGTGGAATATGGCTCTCTGTGGGATTACAGAATTTTCCTCCTTTTCTTATCTCTCTCCTCCCATCTTTCTCCTGCTTGTCTTGTCAATGTTATGTTCCTGAAGTGCTTCTACTTTGTATTTTGTTGCTACTTAGCCAAATAGGTATTTCTCCCTAGTTCCCCATGTTTGGGGAGCCTTAATTACTTTGGAAACCGTGGATTTTTTTGACTGTTTACAACATGTATAGTTGCCTTTTAAAGGCCTAAACCGTTCAAAGCATTTCCTCATGTTCCTATTCTGCCTTGTCTCCTTCTTCTCTGCAATGCTTGTTTGGTTTTTTTTCTATTATTTCTTCATTGTCTCCAGAGAATCTCATTTTGCGACAGGGCACAGGAGTCAGGGACACTGAGACCTGGGGCAAGTCAGTCCTTACTCTGTGTTTTATTTTGTCTCCTTCATATCTGAGCATTTTTATTTTTTAATCAAAACTGTCATTGCAGCAAGAGTTACAGCTGCAGTTCTAAAACACCTTTTGACTGTTTCATATGCAACTGTTCATCCAGCTTCATACTGATTATGCATTTTTCACTTAGTGAAAAGAAATAAAAAATGGGCATGACTGACATGCTTGCTCTCAGTAGACTAGAAACAAAAAAAACCCCCAAATATCTGTCTGCAATGTAACAATTGGTATATTACTTCACCTGCTCAGAAGCAGAGAAAAAAATCAGAATTCAGGCTGCCACCCCATATTTAACTTGTTCTGTTGTTTCTGGGTACTGCAGGGTCTCCAGTAAGCCTGTGGTGTTATGCTGTAAGTGCTGCAATAAATGGACACAACAGGATGACAAAAGGACTGACTGTCAGGCTTAACTCTTAATTTCCTTGCTTTTGTGCTTTAAAGTCAGAGCCCATTACCTGTGACCAGCCAACATTTTTGGCTGCAGCTGTTGTTACTGCTTTACAGAATTTTGAAATGATTTTATGGGAAGCATGAGGAACTAGATGAAATTAAGTGGTGGAGCGTATTTTTTTAACACTCTTTGGCCTTGGACAGTCTGGAATTCCTGCCATCAGCATTAAATCATTTTGTATTCACATCTGGAAATTGCATCTTTGAGTGTCACTGGGTCACTTTCCTTTAATCTTGAGAATGGCACTACATTAAAAATTCCTCAGTCTTACTGTAAGGCTCTTTCTTTGCCAAATGTCCCATGAACTATTATTTGTGTGCGTGCACAGTTTAGGGAGACTGAAGGACGATGGGAGAGAGGATTCTCAGGCTGGTCTGCAGTCACGCTGTATTTCACAGTCATTTCACCGAGGCTGTTTTCATGTGCTCTTTCATGGGTGGCTCTGGAGGGTATGGTTCAGTAGATGTTCACTTTGTTGTAAATGATGACTGTCTTTTGGGAACAGGTTCATCCTAAAGTGTGTAAGTCCAAAGAGGTTTAAAGACAGATTAACTTAATAAAGTGGAGTGAAGGGTCTGGATGTGCTGGGAGCAAATCATGGGATGTGACACCCCTGCCCCCTGGGTCACTGGCCCAAATCTGGCCCCAATTACTAGGGGGAAAATTCATCATTAATCAGTGGCTGCCCTGTTGTCTGAGAAGTAGCATTCACAGACATTTTCTGGTTATCTGTGGATCCAGTGTACATTGCAGAAAACTTAAGATGTCTTGGATTGGTCCCTAGCTCTTAGCTCAATGCTTGTGAAGGATCTGAGCCAGTACAGGCAGCACAATAGCATCTTACTGGAAGCAGTCAATTCAGTTTGAGGGCTGGTAGGAAAGAGGGTGAAACTTGTGTTTGCTGCTTGATTTGGTGATTACTTGTACAGGAAAAATTTACTTGTACGGGAAGAATTTAAGTCTCCAGAGTCCATGCTGTGTTACCACACATAAGGCACTGCATTCACCTGAGGAAAAATACCTGTGGCTTTTGGTGACCAAAGAGGGCAGGCTGTGGCAGCCTCTCCTGTTTTCTCATCAGTCTCTGAGCTCTCTAGTAGAGAGTGACTCTATCCAGACTTTACTGTGCCATACCACATATGGGGAAATAGGTTTTACTCCAGTAGTGCATTTGAAGCAGTGCCATGGCCTAGGAAGCACAGGCCAGTTAGTATAAGACTTTTATGGCAAATGCACTTCTCATTTTTACAATGCATAAACCATGAGCTGTGCGTAAGCAGACACCAGAACCACTGACCTGGTCTTCAGTTTCACTGGGGCAGGTCAGCCCACACCCAACCTGAAGAGAGTGTGGTGCCCTTCTCGTGGTGCATGTAAAGAATACTGGTGTGAAACAGCTGGGGAGAACTCCTCTCTTCCATAATGATGCTGTTTCTGGCTAGTTTAAACAAGGAGGGGTCAAGAATTCTCTTTTTCCAGTCCATCATTTTGCAAGATATGTTGGGAGAATTGTTTTTGCATCCTTCTTTCACACAGAAATGCCTGTCCTGTGACTAAGTTGTTTCTTTTGTTTTTGTTACAGAATCATACGATGACCCAGCACAGCAGTTAGTGCAAGGCCCATCTCTTCCAGAGAATTCTTTGTGGCACAAAAAGGGAACACATTTTATTCTTTGCACGAAACTTTCATTGTTAATGTATATTATTCAGAATCATTGTATTGTACCATAAAACTTGTATTATCTAAACTGTTGGATGTTCATGTGTTTGAACTTTTGAGCACCGGATAGACTTCCTGTATATAAAGTGTTGCACATGTATTATGTTGTCTGATACTAAAATGGTCTTATAAAGACAAGTTGACTTGGGCCCTATTCAAGAAAGATACAAATAGTAATAATACTGTGTGAGGGGAAAAAATAGCTTAAGAAAAAAAGTCATTTTCAAGAGGAGGCAGAAGGTAATAGCTATGTTCCATTACAGCTCTGTTTGGCCTCCCTTTCGTTTAAACTTCAGTCTAGAAATCTCTCTTTTGGTATACAAACTGATGAATCTAAGACTATTTTTTATTGCTGAAGATTCTTGCAAAAAATATGAAGAGACTCTTTCTCACAGAGCAGGAACCCACAGTTGAATAAGGCCCGTATATATATTTGTAAGCCTTGCGATATGACAGATAGCATTACCATATATGCAATAGTTGTTATGTAGTTTGTCAAAGAATTTTTTTTCCTGGATACCATTTGAAGCTTTGAGTGTTCAAGACTTTCCTTAATGATTTCACACAGCCAAATTCTTGAATCAGTTGAACTAACCTGTATGTTACTGTTATTAATGTTTACTCTGCGGTCTGAACCTGGAGATTACTGGAATTGTTTTCCAAAAGGAAATAAATTCAGTTTACCATTATGTGTGAGTGTGCTTTGTGTCTTGTCTTTTTCCTTGGAAAGTAGCATTATTATTACTGCTTCCCTATTGCCTAAAGAACCACCAAGATCTGGAATCCCATTGTATCAGGATCTGTAGATTGCTCAGTAGGAAAAGGTCGCTTTTCTCAAAGGTAGGCATGTAAATAAAAGTAAAGGTAGAAACACATCTGCTGGCCCACTGCAAAGCAATGTGTGCTTGCGGGTGATATTCACTGTTTTCTGGAATTCTTTGTTTCTTTTTTTTGTCTGCCTCAACAATTTCATACTTGTACACTTGACATGTTGGTTGCCAGAGGAGTCACCATGCATCTTCTGTGTATAATTATCAGTAAATTTAAATGCAGTATCACTCAGTGAGTTGGGTCTGGTACTGATGAGAGGGAGCCACTACAGCTCTGCCAGCAGCGCTGTTAAGCTGACATCTCTCACCCCCTCCTCTGGCATGGGTAGCAGAATTGGAGGTGGTGGACACCCTGGGCTGATGCTCACTGGCACCACACCCCGGGGGGAGCTCTCCCAAGACCTCACAGCTTTGCTCAGATCTGAATTGGCTTCTGACTGCCTGCAGTTTCAAGGAGAAGGAAAAAGGGGATAAAAAACTCTCCTTGCCTACTGCCATCCCCCACTACTCCAGCTCACCTACAAAAGGCAACAGAAAAAACATTCCCCAGATATTCTAGTATCTTATCCTATTGCTGCAATTCTGGTTTTATCCCATGGAAACCAGTGCTGCTGAAATACTGCCTTTAAAGAGCTGCACATCACAAGTCCAAATGTCTAGAACTGTTTTCCTAGTGCTGTCAGGGTAGATATAAAGTGTGATTTCCAGTTTGCTGAATGTAAAAATTTAACTCCTTACAGATGGAGGACAGAGAGAGAAGTAAAGTCAAAGTGTCTGGCCAACAGATATTCCAAGAAAAGAAGTGTCGTATTTAAAACTCCATCTTCAAAAATAGTGTGCAGATTTTGCTAAATACAAGAAAGAAATTCCCAGGTTTTGGATGAATATCTCATTTGTGCTGACAAAAGGATAAATGCAAGCATGAATACACAAGGCTTGTAAAATGCCAGTTCTATTTATAAGTCAGAAACTGTTCCCATTCTTATTCTCATTAATATATTACTCATCTCAGCCAAATTGAATGTGATGATACGTTCTTTATTTTTGACAGATACCTTAAAGGATATAAGGCATTTCAGCCTTCATGTGTGAAAGTGTGACATATTGGTTAAGACTGAAAATAACATGTTTGTAGTAGAGTTCAAGTATATAAGAAATATTACACCCTACTGTTTTTGTAAATGCCAGAGTGCCACTGAGTTGAGACAGATGGTAGCAAGGAAAGATGCAATCTTATAATCAAAAGCTAAAATATGTCAAAAATATGTTAGCAAGCAAAACATAGTCTATTACTAGCGTCTCATGCCATGACAGCTTGCAAAACATGCAAAGATGTTGGATTTCTAGATATGTAAATAAAGGAACAGTAAACACAGCAACAGCAAATGTGATGAAGACTTCATGCATCAATTGTCCCTTGAGGTCAGCCCAGGGGAACAGAGGGGTCTTGTGGCCACGGGCAGCCCCAGGTGGCTTCTGAGAGCTGGCTGCTGGTATCAAGTGCTGGAATCCTCTTACCTTTTCTAAAGTAACAGGTTTCTCAGTGATACCTAAATAGCTGTTTAAATAGATTATGGAAGACATCCGAACTTCCCAATGAGAACTGAGTATCGCTTAGGGAATTACCAGAGCATTTAGAAAAATCAACAGGAGAGGCAGATCATCTTGCCTATTGGAAGAAGACACACAACTCTGTTGTGTGTGTGTGTGCGCATTTCAGCTGTGGCATGCCTTTCTCTGCCCTGGGTTAGCAAGAGTTAAGAGAAGCCCCTCCTCATGCCCTTAGCCTAATGTAAAAGGATAAATCTGTGCAAGGGTTGTGTGGATAGATTGATGGACAAGGTATCCTTTTACCTCTGAGACCAGCTGTATTCCCAAGAGTTCAAGTGGACATGAGTTTTGCTCTAAGTGGTAGTTTAATAAAGCAATTAGTCCTTCTGCTTGTTTGCTAGAGCTATGTTTAGGAAATGTCAGAGACCTAAAGCAGATATACAGAATTTGTACTGCAGAAGTGAAGTGACCTACCCAGACAATATCTGAGCACTGGATTTATGAGGAGGTGCACTGATTCTTTGTCTGAACAGAAGATAGTTCAGGAATAAGCATGTATTAGGCCTTTATAATATTCAGCTACCCAAACCCAGAATTTCTACCATCATACATGTGTTCATAGCCAGTTGCCTGTAAGTTAGACTTTCCAGTCCATTTTAGGTGGTTCTGTCCACATGGAGGTTATCAGAATTTCTTTGGTTCACTCCAAGCCCAGTGCTCTCACTGCTCTCCCTGATTTACAAGTCACTATGCAAACCCCAATGAAAAATGTTTCAAAAGCTCTACTTAGGACACACAAATAACTCTCCCGTCCTTCTTAATAGCAGGGGAGAAGTTGAAGTCCTTTCCATGTCTCAGTGACTGGACTTTATTAGTAATTCAGGCATGGCCACTCACTTTGTTTCATTACCATTGTCCTCAACAACAGAAAAAGGGAGACGTCCCTTCCTTACCAACATATGGCATTTTCTATTTATAACAAGATTAACAATTCATTCACACCTTGATTGAATCCCACTTTATTGAGATGTCACAACAGATTCGCACAGCCTGCAAAGGGAAAGACTTACAAATGTTAATATTGTGACAACCAGGACACATAAAAGTAAATGAATTATAATTGGTGACAATTAAAAATAGCTCAGTGTGAAAACAATATTGTGGTGCTGTAGCAGCCCTGTCTAGGAGGAGGCAATGTGAAGGACTCAAAAGAATAAGGCTGTCCATGAATTTAGAAATGTTACCTTGATTCCTGCTTAATGTGTTCAGTCATACACTGATGCTCAATTTGTGTTTACACGCCCTTTACATCTTAGTGGGCAATGTGCCATTCTCTTTAAACTATTTGCTTCATTGCTCTACAGCAGCACAAAAATAAACAAGTTTAGGCCTATTCTACCAATTCCTTTTAATACGTTCACTTTCCCTCCCTATGTCACTTCCCTTATTTGTATGCAGAAGATTTCTTTAATTATTATTGTTGATGCTGTTGTTATTAGTCGTAGTGAGCTCTGAATGCTATAGCAATGGAGTCCCCCAGGAGCTGGACAGTCCCCGGCCACCAACTCTTGTGTGCAGATCTTCTTCTGTGTGTGGCACACAAAAGCCTGACAAGGTCTCACTCATGTTTCAAAGCTCGCTCTCTTTTCAGAGCTATTTGTTATTGTCTCCACCATCACAAGTTTAAAAAAGGAAAGTTAATTAAATATGGAACAAGACTGAGCAACATCTTTTAAACCATCATGTCATTAGAATTGGATCCCTCTGAGAGCTGCTTAAAAGGGTTTTGAGAACAATGACTGTTCAACCAGATATTTATGGGCATAGTTATGTAAACACACTCTTTATTGTCTATGTATATTTAATATAATTATCAGTTTTGTACTTGGACTCTCAGGAGACCCAACAAATCACAGTGTTGCTTTGAAAATGTCAGCAGAAAAGACAATTATGTTGCGAGCAAATATTCATAAATTATATTAAAAAGTCCTGTGAAAATGTACCCTGTGTTGCAGAACTGCTTTTGCACTAGCAGAATCATCACTGCCTTTCTCTGATTTAAACTCTTCTTGCCAGCAACAAGGAAGTTACTTGAAAAAAAGCCTTTAACATTATGGAGGCTTTTGTCTCTGACTACGGGACAGTGTAAATTGTAGACAAATTCAGAGGGCTTATTCATTTTGTTATTAATATGCTGAGATACTTTTAGAGATTTCTAATTAAGGTTTCTTGAAATCATAGGTAAAAACTGCTTGCACAACAGTGCCTAGGTCACTTACTTCTCTTCCGAGGTTATTCCTGACAACTTGCCATGTTTTGTTCATTATGAATTAGGAAAAAAAGGAGTGGAGAACTGGGACAGTGTTCAGTAAATTAAATGTGCCACACATGCTAAACCAATACGTGTGCTGGAGTTTGATAAACACCTAGTAAGTGCCTGCAAATCATTTCTACTGCAAGATATACAATCAGCATATCAACATCTTAATTAGCAGCTAATGACATTTGAATGGGAAGGTTAATGTTAAGCACACAAATGCAGTTTAGTAAAGGGTAAAATGAAATACATTGAGATATTTCATTCTCTATTTATAATTTTCAAGTATTAAACAGATGGCTTTTGTAGTAAGCAGTCATCTATGTGTAATATCCCAATCCTTAGATGTGTTTTGGAATAAAAACTCCAACAGTAGAATGTCTTTTCTGGTTCAGCCGGTCCACATGTAAGACAAAGAGATTATAGAATTTTGCTTTTCTGCAGGAAAAGGCATTTGCTCTGTGCCATTATTTTTCATATGAGCACACAACAAAATTTTAAGCAGGTTCAACCTGGTTCGGCTGGCCTGTGATGTTTCTCTTATTCATTATTTTCTAAGCACAAGTTTTCAACAGCAAATTTCTCTGGGATGGTCTAAAACAAAGCACATTCATGGTTGTTTCTGCTGTAGATATCACACTTGCTTGGGCAGTGTTCCTACTGGATGCCCAAATCAGCACAAATAAGAATCACTGAGCTATTGGAAGAGAATCTGCTTCTGTAGAAATGGTGCTGTTGACTTGGCCAGCAGCATGGGTTCCTGCTGAGCATCCTACCAAACCATTACTTTTGCATGGGCTTCAGGGAGCAATGCAGAGTGCTTGCTTTAAGATTTAAAATGTAAAGTAGTTCCAAGATGCTTATCATTCAAAGTCTTGAGGCCATACAGGCCACTATGTTGGCTGTGTCCAGCAAGTGAGCCCTGGAATACTATATGTCTCTATTCTAATGATCTCTTCCTTGTAGGTCTGCTTGCTTAATTTTTGTGTCCATTGTAGACTCTGATCTCATGTAACCTTCATCCTTGTTTGGGGGATCAATGACACACTTGCTTAGATAAGTGGTTAAAAGTCCAGTAACAAATTATGCTGCTTTGTTTGACAGGTCACTTTGGCAAGATCAGATCATGTTGCACCAAGGTATAGCAACACCTCCACAAGGTGAATTATGTCCTCCTGTTTTAAACTAAGGCAGAGAATAAGTGGAAACAAAGCTGTCTTTGCAGACAATGATACCAGAGATAAACAGTGTCTGAGGCCCAAAATGCATAATGAGATTTTTAATTCAGGGCAATGCCCATGTCGAGGTTTGACCCTGACCAAATGCCAGGGACCTATGACGTCTGCTCGCTATGGTCTCTCCTGCCAGATAAGTAGAGGAGAGGAATCAAACTAACACAAAAACACTGGACTCATGAGTTGAGATGAGGCACTGGTGGGGAGGGGACACACAAGAACATGAGCAAACAGGTAAGAAACTTAAGTTGCAAAGTGATTTATTAACCTAACAGTCGAGGATAAATGAGAGGTAAAAATAAGCTCTTAAGACACCATTTCTTCACTCACCCCGCTTCCCTCTTAAGACACCATTTCTCAGCTCACCCCCCTCCCTCTTTCACTCTACCAACAGTCCAGGGTGGGGGCAGGTTATGGGGGTTTCCCTTTGGTCAGGGTCAGTCCACCAGGGAGAAGAGTCCTCTACTTAGCCATGGGGTCCCTCCCACGAGAGACAGTCCTCTGTGAACTTCTTTGGCATGGGTCCAATCTCACGAGCAGCAGCCTGGCTGAAATCTGCTGCAAACACCAGTGCTTGTCCATGGGGTGCAGGCTCCCAAGCCGAGGCCAGGTTTTTTCCATCCCAGGGGCAAGGCCTTTCTCTCTCGTCCACAGCCTTTGCAACTCTCAGTCTCTGCTGGGACTCCCACTGGATCACAGCTTCCTCCAGGCATCCACCTGCTCCTCTGGCACGAGCACCTCCCCACGAGCTGTGGGTGGATCTCTGCACCCCCATGGACTCCATGGGCTGCAGGGGGACCACCTGCTCCCCCATGGTCTTCACCACGGCCGGCAGAGTGTTTTCAGCTCCGGCACCTGGAGCACCTCCTCCCCCACCTTCTCCACCGGCCTTGGTGTCTCCATGTTGTTTTCCCTCACATATTTTCACCTTCTCCTCCTCCTCTGGCTAAAAAGAAGTGCGTGCACCCATTGTTTTGATTTTTTCTTAAATGTGTTTTCACAGAGGCATAACTAACATCTCTAATGGGCCCAGGTTTGGCCAGCAGCATGTCCATCATCTTCAGAGCCATCAGAGAGTGGCTCTGCTGGACAGGGTGAAAAACTTCCAGAACCTTCACACAGGACACACAAGAGCCATCTTTGTGCCCCTCCTTACCCATTAGCAAAAACTGGGCCAAGTAAAACCACCACAGCCCACCTTTCAGAATCATTCATACTTTTTTTCACAAAACAATTATTAGATGTTTCCTTTTTTCTTGACTGCCATAATTTCTCTCATTACTCCCCATGCTTTAATTGTTTAATGATTGACACAGGATTATTTTGATTTTCTTAATTACATTTGTGAACCCATATTTGATTTGGTGACTAGGTCATCGTTCCTCATGAATTTAAGAGTCATGTTGATTCATTCATCCTTTGACATATTTTATTTCCAAACACCTTTGTCTTTTTGGCTTAATTCAATACAATTAGTTTTCTGGCATAAAATGAAAGACCATGTTTTTTATTAGATGTTAGTTTCTTTATGGGTTATTTGTAAATCTTTAACCTTATTCACAGCTTTTCCTAATCAATATCTGACTTTTTTTTAACTTCTGCTTTCATTCTCATAGTAGCATCTGCCCACAAAACCATCTCCAGAGTCTTTCAGGCATTTTCTTCTCAGTGCAGACTCTGTCTCCTTCAGAAACTCTTACTTTTCTTGCAACATATGGAGGATCAGATGGGGCTTTAGAGCTTCTCTCAACACCGCCTTGTTATTACGGTATGTGTTACTTTGGTACTCATAGTCTGTAGAATCAAAAGAAGAATGACTTGTCCACTTTCGTATTTGACAGCTTATGTATTTTGAGGGGGGAAGTCTGAATTTACTTTTGACATCATCAACTAAAGCCAGTCAGTCTTTTACCCTATTTCTGCCTGACATTTAAATCCTAGGAGTCTCTCTTCTCCCAATGATAACATGTTTTCAGAATCTTTCAACACTTCCTTAATTGCTAAAATTTGCAAACAAGAGAAACACCCATGCCTAGCTGTCTGCCAGCATTTCCCTTGGTCAGGCTTTTTCAGTGTGTTGTCTTCTAGTGTTTCTCTCCTCAGATTTTCAAGGGGAATGGAGAAGATTAGAGGGTTATCCAGAGGTTACATTCAACTGTTTGTTCATTAGATTCCTGGCTCACTTGATTGTTCAGAGTTCCTGAACATATGAATGATGTTGTTAAATTACACAAATTTTTTCATACACGCAGTTTCCCTGGACTGATTCCTGTCAGGCTGAGAAAGTCAGGAGCCAATTTTAAAACCTTCAAGGCCTTTGCTGAGGGAGATACCGCTAATTATCATCCTTTTCTGAATTTTATTTGCTTGCCTTGAAAGTAGGGATGGAGCAGAGCTTCGGAAGCCTGACAAGTATCAATCAGCCCACTCAGCACTACAGCTCCACGACTCTTTGCTTACTTCACTTGTTAGATGCTACTAGATATTTCTGCAGTTGTCGGTGTCTGCTCGGCTGCCCGGTGGCCAGCAGGCAACAAGACACGCGTGCCTGGTCAAATACAAATGGCAGGCGGTTTGGCTGTACACCCGAACCCAGCCTGCACACCACCAGCAGGACCGCTTGGGCCTCTTAGACTCACACACTTCAAGTTTGCTCTCGACCCCATTGGGACAGGCAGCAGACATTGGCAAAGTAGTGACTCTGCAGAGATAAAGGAGGAGAGAGGGGCTCTGACGTAGCAGCAGCGCACATCTTTATTCCCTGCCCCAATGGACAGGAGAACTCAAAAGCAAGCAGGGGAAAAGGCTACAAAAGAGTGAGGAACGACAGTTGCTCTGGGTTTTTCAGAGAAACAAAAAGGGGAGGTTCCAACAGAAACAGTGCAATAAGGAGGGATTACATAACCACAAGTGTCCAATGAAACTAAACAGGGGGAGGAGTACATTCAAATGAACCAATGGGGATGCAGAAACAACAGAACTTTCTAGAGCTGATACATATTAAAACAATCTAATGCATATGAAATATCTGGGAGGGGAAAGGGGTGTAACTGAAACCTTAACTGACAACTGAAGTAGAGAGAAATGTGGGGAATTCCCCAGCCTCGCCTTCCCCCTCCCACCTCAGGCTCTCTGTCCTGAGGGGAAAGATAATTTTCATAGAGAAGGCTAGCTGGGTCACCACAACATGTAGTATGTGAAGTTACTAAGCAAGAGCTTTTCTTAACGATCAAAAATGCTGGTGTTAGTCTGTGACAGTACATGCTTGAATTTTTCTCAGAAGGAGACACGCAGCGGTTTGGTGCTGTATTCATACACTACTTAAGTTGATATGAGTTGGCCTAACATTTTATCCAAGCAACATATTCTTTCTATGCTCTTTGTGGGCTATATTGTATTTTTTCTCAGTGTAAGTCATGAGCTGGTGCCATGAATTTCTTCTGCAGTATGGGTAAACCCCTGCATGAAAAAAATGACATAATTTTGCATTTTTATTTTTTCTGTGGTCCTGATCTTGGGGCCCTGAGCAACCTGATCTTTTGGGTGGCATCCCTACCCATTACAGGGCAGTTGAAACTTAACAATCCTTAAGGTCCCATCGAGCCCAAGACTCTCTGTGATCCTATGATTCTGATTCTTGCTCTTTTAAGGACATGCCTGCTAGCTGAACGCTTCTGATGGAGGAACATCGTTATAAGTTAACCACAAGAAGCTCCTTGGAGATCAGGGAACACCTGTGGGATTTGCTACAAATACAGCACAGTGACTCCTGGGAAGAGCTCTACTGAGATAGTCCAAACAATCCTCTGAGACAGGGCTGGCAGCATCACTGGCCAGCAGCAGAGGACAGGGGAAAAGTGCAAGACTTGGGCGATGCAGTAGTGACTTGTCTTTGATGCAGTTTCCTGGCCTCAAGTGACTGCTGCCCCAGCTTTTTCCTTTATTTGTCTAATTAGCTTTTTGAGCCTGTATAAATGTCCAACACACACAAAATACTGGCACAGGGACTTTGATTTCTTAACTATCCATTGCATAGGGGGAAAAAAGCTTCATCTTCTTTACTTTCATTTAATCCCATGAAAGAAAATAATCAACCTCCTTCTTATCTATTCAAATTCTCCCTGTGACTCAGGCCCACTCTACAGACCTTTGCCACAACCTTTTCCTTTCACTCTGTGGTCTTCCTCAGTGTTTCTCTGAGCAACACAGACCATCCTTCCTACCAAAATCCCCCGTCCCACACATGTGACACAGAAGCAAAGTCTGGCAGATCTTGCTTTGGCTCAGAAGGGGATGGTACATCCTCAAGGCATGACACGGCACAATCCCATGCAGAGACACTACACAGGGTCCCCAAAGCCATACAGCCAGGTTAACACTGCATCTTGCAAGGGCTAATTAACTCAGGGCTAATTAATAGCATCATACCACACTGACACAGCCATCCAGAGCTTGCTCTCTGGCTGCTTACTTGGGGATCTCCTCACAGCATGGGACTCAGCACAGATACGTCCTTGGGATACTGACTGCGTGTAGCCCAGAAACTGGGGGGTGACACTGCAGACTTGATTATCCACTCATTTACAGTACTTTTAGCTCTGAGGAAGTCTCCTGAAGTTATTGAAGTTACAGCCGTATCTTACCAGTGAAATACAGGAGAAGAAAAAAGGTTGTGCATGCATGCATGTGTATACAAATGTATGGATTGCAAAAAACAATATTAGAGTCACAAATTCAATAGATCAGAAGATTTCTTTGCAACTGACTGCACAGGATAAAGACCTCTCACTTAGATGCCTATGCACCCAAGTTTGCTAAGGACCTCAGCAGGTGCGTAAGGGGGACATCAACCGTAGAGTCAGCAGTAGCAAAGCATTTTCCTTTACCCTGGGGGCTCACATGGAAGCTCTAGATGATGTTTGCTGCACACTGTTCAAACCTGCCACAATGGAGAGGAATACTAGGTTCCCCAGACCTTGTTTTTGGTGATGCTGTCCACAGGATTGGTGCAACGCACAATTGGCATGAACAAATGACATCTGCACCCTGGGAGTGGAGGTAGATGGCCTTAACTGGGGCCACAGGAAAGGATTGTCAACTCCCTTTTGACTTGTGAACCACTGAATCGTTTTCACTGACAGAACAGACCACATGAAGTGAATTTCAACTCATTGTAAATTCTTTTTTCTGTTTCATTTTTATATATCACTAAAATCCATCACTGGAATCCATCCCTTGGCCCAACCAAACCCAGTCTCTCTACCTGCCCATTGGCTACTGTTTACCCTTGAAAGCTAGGACCAGTTTCCATCTTCCAGATCCTCTATGTCTTTCCTAAGTACCTTTACTTTCTCCCAGTCATTCCCAGGGTAATTTGAAAGCAATGGCAAAATGTGCTCTTCAGGCTTTAACCAATATTTCTATTTCTTATCCCAAGCATTCCTCCCCGTATAAACACCCTTCTGGCCTTATTTTCATGTCCAAAAAACAGACACACAGACACACATTGAAGTAATTTTCCATTATGAGGCAGACCTGTTTGCCCCTTGCAGTGGTTTGGGGTGCTGCAGGTGAACTTTGGGGACAACTGACACCTGGGTGCAACCCAGTGCATCCCCAGGATGCTACATCCCTACACTGAGATGTTATATATTTAAACAATTTGAAGTTAATTAAGAGAATTGGCTTGGAACTAAATCCAGAATCTCACACATCTGTGTTCCCTTCTCAGAAAAGAGGCAGTTTAAAGAGTGCCTGAAGCTAAACACATTATTTTTTACCTTGCTAAAAAGTTGGGTTTTTTTCTTCTCTTTTAACCTACATTGCTAGATGCCTACCAACAGCTTTTTTTAATGCAGGGTGATTTTTTAACTGATAATGAAAATTATTATTTCGTATGCAATTTAACTTCATCCTAACATCAGACTGCATAATTTAAAGTGAGTTTTCTTCATATACATAACATCATAACATCGCAAGACTCAGAGTCTCTGGCGTATTTAAATGCCTGTTGGTGAGGTTTCGCTTTAGATCCAAATCTCCAGCGTCCCAAACACACTACTTGAGCCTCATGATAACTAAAACTAGTTTCAATGGAATCTTCTCCAGCAGGCAGGTTAGGTTTTGCTTACCCTGTTTAAAATCAGATATGCTATGATTTTTATGTCGGCTATGAATATGACTTTGATCATACCTCTTCTTGCCACTTTCACCTAAGCACTTTCAGATGTTGTGAGCCCCAAATGATTTGTTCAAAGGTCTTAAAGAAAGGGGGAAAATTGCAACATCGGATTTTCAGGCATTCAATTGTCAGCTCTGATTTGCAATTTACATTTTACATCATATTCATTATGGGCCACTTTATTTTTACTTACAAAACTACATGTTTTGTTCCTAAACAATAAAATATATGGAATTTTTTTTCTTTTCTTAGCTTATGGAGGCACAAGTGATAAAGCACAGCACTAATAGCACCTTGGTGAAAGAGCAACATGCTTAAAGATTCAACACAAACAAAAGGTGGTACTTCTTCCCCCTAAATGTGGCTGCACTGTACAACTCCTCACAGGTCAGAGCGAAAGCTAAAATGCTATGCAGGTTAAAAAAAAAAATCATTAGGAAAATTCATGGAACAAAATGAACAAGCGTTAAATACGAGAGTGTCAACTTGCCAAGGAGGGCCATGACCTCGCAAAAGCCATCAGTTGCATATGGGACAGAGGGATGCATGAACCCTTCATCTAGCCAAACTACCATTGTTCTCACATCCTCTTGATCCCAGGAAAATGAAAGTATAATTTCTAGCCTGACCCATATGATTTTGAGTTTAAATAGTTGATTGAATTATCAGATAAAATAAAATAAAATAAAGTAAAATAAAATAAAATAAAATAAAATAAAATAAAATAAAATAAAATAAAATATTCAAGGATATGATTGCCCATATGAAAGCAGGACAGCAACAGCAGCTACTGAAGATGTAAGGATCTGAAAGCAAACCCTCCAAAGTGCTTTTAATGTGGAGGACCAAAGAATGAGCTGCACACAGATGATGGTGACACAGGGATGTTAAGCAGGCAAGAAGCTGATAATGGTGAACTGCTCACAGGTGAGCAGGAGAAGTAAATGTGACTGAATTAACTGAGCTGTAAGTGACATAAAAATAAACCAAAGCAAACATAGCACAGTGCAAACATCAACAGGGAAGACCTAATTCAGGGTTTCGTATTTCCTCAAGTGGACAAAACATTGCTGTAGGTCTGCTCTTTGTCAACACCCACACAATGAAGCTAAAGGAAATAACATTTGCTAGTGGCAGGAGGGAGTTTGATGAGTTGGGGACTGGAGGTGAAGAAAATGTGCAAAATGTCCCTTCTCTGACCCATCTGTACCACATATGCTAAAATTCCTCTGCCGCTATTTTGCACTAAGAGCACCTACGGCTGCAGTGGCAGTGGAGGCTGAAATGGGCTGCTAAGAGCAAACTCAGTTTCATCTTTCCCTTTTTGCAGAGAATCTCATTGGTATAGATTCATGCTTGGTCTCACCTATACTTTAGAAACCAATGCTCACAGCATCTCTGTGGAACAGTGATCACTTAGCAGATTTCTGCAATGCTGCAAGCTGCTTTGGAATACAATAAATAATTACAATTAACTAACACTGTATAAACATCTGTATAAAGAGATCCATGTCATTCATCACAGCTGGGTCAGGATATATTCCGTTTCAGGTTATCTTTCCTCAAAGGCTGAACTAGAAATAAGAAAACCACTGTTCTTTTGTTGTGTTGAAGACACCACAGAGTCTCCTTGTCTTCTTGTGGCATTGCCAAATATAGGGCAGAGAGAAGCCAGAACAATACATGAGGTTAGGATTCTCTGCAATGCTTAGGTTTTGGTAGTAGAATATCCATCATACCTGGGGAATGTTCAGGGTTGGTTGATGAATACACAAGACAGGGCTTTCAGATATGGTTGTTGTTCTGTAATAAAGCATGATGACATCAGGAAAACAGCTGCATGTGGAGGTTCATAACACCTTCAGTGGCTTCGACATGGCAAAGCTTCTCCTTCTGCAGGATCTGGAACTGGGGTGAGTGAGGCTGACTCATGCATCAGGTACAGCAAGGTGGCACTCTGCAAAAAGAGACTGCATCAATCCAAAGGTAGTCCTTCACTCATGGAAATTTGGAAGGCCCGTGTGTGGACAAGGGACTCCTCTTCAGGCTGAGATGGAAGTGGAGGTAGCAATGTGTGAAGTGCCCAGAGAACAGAGAAGATGTACACTTCCTTTTTTGTGCCCCATTTAGCAAAACAGCATATGGAACAGGATATTTATGTCCAGGAGGTATGATATGAAACCTGAAAAAACACTGAGAATCACCTTTGATGATCTCACTTGCTTTTCTGAAGTTCGTAGTGCTGTTTTTATCTCTTCAGCTACTGGTGTTAACAAGTCCCTGTCATTAAACACCTTGAATCCTTCAAGACATTTGTGTTTTGGTGTATGCTAAAATTCAGTCATCCAGGGAATTTGCTTATGTCTGAAACATTTACACATACTCGATTATAGCCAATGTTCACTGCCAGCTGTAAACACAATATGATTTTGTAAACAGGGACAACTAGAGGACTACTTCATGACTGTGGATCTAGGGTGAAGCATAATTAATTTAGTGTGGAAAACCTTTTCCAGAATTTTCCAGGCTGCAGTTACAGAAAAGTATAATAAAGGCAGGTCCTGAGGGTGGCTGTCTTTTGTACTTGTGTCACTATCCCACCAGCTGCTAATAGGGAGCTATTCCTAACAGCAGGGAAGTGGGCATCCCTTGAGTGCGTGAAGCCGAGCATCTGTTACCCCAGCTGACAGCCAGGTGGTGTCACCTGGGCACCATTGCTTCAGCTTCCACCTCTGTGCACCACGGCAAGGCAGGGGCTTCATTCCCACCCAAGGTGGTGGAAGATGCTTGTGTGGCTCATCATCAGCATGATGGAATGGTTCACGGGCCAGCCCCAAAGGCACATTTGGAAAGCAGGTGAGGAGTTGTTTGTGTTTGTCAGTATTTCTGTCATAGGCAGACTCCTTTGCAAAATTAATCACACAGGAGGGGAAAAGGAAAGTAATGGCTTACTGAAATCTCCCACTATATATTAAAAATATAGAGCACAAGAGGGAACAGCTTGAATATTCCTCCCCCAGGTTACAGGCTTAAAACCAAAGCTCTCGGAGATGAAAAAAGTGAGATCTTGGCCCCTCCTGCCCTCTCCTATGCCAGTGGCTGCACAAGAAGTTGGAGAGCTGGTTTGTCCAGCCGGCTTGGATTTCAGCATGGCTCTTGCAAGTGTGCATCTCACTTACAGTAGGCACTCCTCAGGCTGGGAATCAGCACAGACCCAGTCTGGGAGCAGTACTTGTGAGCTCTCAGGCACCCAGGCCTGGCATGGAGGAGCACACGTGAGGATGCTGTGTCACACTGGTGTTACAAGCCATAAGCCGACAGCATGGCTGGTGTCCCCAGCACAGAGCTGGCTCCCATCCTTAAGTTTAGCAGCCTGCTAAACCTCACAGACCTCAGCTGGCATCCAGGTCTCGGTGGCTGCTCCCTGAAGGAGAGCACAAGTTTCTGGCTGAGTTTCTCTGCAGCTCAATTAATATTTCTAATTGCCATGGTCACTTTCCAAGGGGGACTCAAGGAAACAAGCTGAACCCAAAAACAAACCCTGCTAGACTTCTTTCAAGCCATAGTGCCTGCTCCACAGGACACAGAGGTTGAGAGGCAGAGTTCATTGGGTACAAATAGTCATTCCTTAGTGTTGTTGACCTGGCCAGGGCTCCAGGAAAGAATGAGATCTAATGATTCCAAAAATAACCTTTGAAAAGTCTCCTGGTATCTGTTAAGAAAGTACAGCATAAATGTAGTTGTCTGTTTCTCCAAAAATAAAATAGAAACCAAGAAAGGTGTATTTTTTTTTCTCCATTATTTCTCTCTTAAATCTTCCTTTTCTTCTTTTATAGAGAATGACCCTATGCTCACCAGAAATGTGTCATTCAGCAATATTTTCTCATCTATTGAATGGCCTGTTCCATCTAAGGTGGGAACAGATCCCATAGAGTTAATCTATACCATCCGACCAGAGGCACATATGAGCTTCTGGGCTGGGAGATCCAAACTCAGTCTTCAGGTAATGGCTGGGGCTCATCCCATCGTCTCTCTTGCTCAGTCTTACAACCTTATTTTTGTTTCAAGAGGACTTGGATCATCAGCAGAGAGGAAGCTGTGGCATCCTTCAGCCAGAACCTGAGCTGAATGATGAGAAGACCAGGGCTTGTAGCCAAGCTGAGATCTACTGTATTCACAGCCCTAGATAGCCCACACTGTCCCCAAAACTGATTCAGTTTTAACCAATGTTCTTCTGAATATCTTGTCTACCCACTATGATGACAGTTTTGCTATTTTTTTGTTATTCGTTGTATGTCAAAAGACTTGATATAATTTGTTTGCATTTCAGGTCAAGGACCTGTGTTTTTTTAAAGCAAGATGCCATTTGTAGTCTCTCAGTATTGGAAGAATCTAACCTGAAGTAACATTAAAGGTGCCTCAGAAGTGATACCCATCTGTTTTAAAGATGGTAGGTACTGCAACACTGCAGCAAATGCTTTCCTGTCCAAGGCTTAGTAGCCCAATGATGGCCATGCTGAAATTCCTGTGCTGATGAGACCCTGAACACAGAAGTACATTAGCAAATACTTGCTTTTCCAACTGGTGACACAGTAACAATTTCCCTTTAGAAATCTCCCCTCATCTCCTTTTCCTGAATTTCTGTTTGTGGAAAAGAACCTGAATTGATCAGGTATTTGGTCTGGGTATTCAGATCACTTTGAAAATCTCCAGCTACCCTGGTCAGTGAGACGTTTCCCATGCCATGTATGGAAGGGGCAGGATCAGCTGTTAGAGTGAATGGCAGGGGCAAGAGGAAAGGTAGAGGACATAGGACTTCCTGCCTCCTCTCTGTTTTCCAGCTGCAGGCTTCATTGTCCCCAGTCTCTTACTGCCCACAGCCTGTGCCTAAGCAGCTCACCTATTTTCTGTCTGCGGACAGACAATGGAAACCAGTCAGAGAAACAGCCATAATCCCCAACTGACATTTTTTGTCACCTCTGTAACTTTTCTCTAGCATGGCAGGTTACTAGAGAGGGACATCTGTCAATGTGAAAACAAAAAAAAAAAAAAAAATTTGGTGGGGGTCTTTTGCTCTGGGCTTTGTGCAATTTCCTGGCTGGAGTCCCAGGAAGGCTGCAGCCCTCACAGCCCAGCCGCAGCCGCACAATGTCTTGTCTCCCCGGTCGGATACACAGTCGACAGTGCTTCCTACGCTTCTTTTGTTCCACACTCATTTCCTGACCTGCAATGCTGTGCTCCATGGGGACATTGCACATATCAAAAATGCAGGGTGAAAGTTGTCTAGAAATGGAGACAGGTTGTTTTTGGCAGGAGGCCGTTGAGCCAGAAATATTTTACCCAAAGAAATACGGTCGATATTTATGGAAAGTAGGATTCAACTTTCAATGGGGCTTATGTTCATAAGTCACTTAAGGCCCTTCTAAAAATCCCACTAATAATTCTTAAATTAAACAAGTCAGCATTTCCATGCAAGCTGAAGAACGAAGTGCTGTGTCCCACTTGTGAATCTGAGCTAAGCAACTGAAGAGCCAAAGAAATCTTCAGAGGCTTGGTATGATCACATGGAGTGCGCGTACATTTTTTTATGTGCAGTATGTGACATGCATCGCTCAAAAGAGCTTAAAGAGCCATCGCATTCCAGCAAGTACTGGAGAGACCTTGGCAAAATGTATTATCTGGCCTCTTGTACTCACAATGTAAGATTTAATGACTGCTGATTCATAGTCAGGCTGGATTGCAATAATTTTCAGAAAATGTCTAGAGTGATAAAGGGTTCTGCCATTTGAAATATATCTTCACAAGACTCAATCCCCATCCTGGATCATTCCTGTTTTCAACTGATGGTACAAAATAGCCCATTAGAGAAGACTAAATTTTCTTTGGGTATTTTGCAGGATGTTAGAACAAGTCCAGAGAATCCCAAGCCAAGCCAGTTCAAGTGAGTTACTAAAATAATCTTCCAGACCACCACAGGCATATGCAAGATAGCAAAACAGTCTGGGTACTGACTGCCTGGGGAGCAGCTCTGTTACACAGGGCCTGGGAGTCCTGGTGGACTTTAGGGTATGCATGAATCCACAGTGCACTGTGGATTCCACTGGCAGCAAGGCAGGCAGGCAACATCCTTGGCTGTGCTCACAGAGGAGCACAGGTGGGGTGTCAGTGGATGTGATTACTCCCCTTTACTTTGCACTTGTTGGACCACAGCTGAAATAGTGTGCTCAATTTTGCACCCCGCCCCAGTTCAAAAAAGATGTTGAACTGGAGTAAGATCAGTGGATGCCACCAGGACAGCAAGGGTGAGAGTACTTCCTGTGGGACTGGGGCTGGTTCAGCCTGGAGATGGGATAGATTTGGGAGCATGTGATAGCTGCCTGCTGATGCCTTGAGCAACTGCAATGATCCCATAATAGCCAAGATCATTATCAGCTGCAATTGCATTATAAATGCCCCTGAAATCCCAGCCTGGAGTCACCCACCCACCCAACTACTAATTGGGTAAATTTCAGGAAAACCGTCACTGGTTGCTGGTAGACCGCTTAACCACAGAACTGCTCCTCTCTCATTAAAAAGTATCAGCAGATGGGGAAAGTGATGAAAAATAATTTTTGCAATGGCTGCAGTTGGTAAAATGACTTCTTAGATTTCACAGAGCACAACTCCCATTACAGTATAAGGTAAGGGGGCAGGAAGCAAAGCTTTCAAGGTTTCCCTCAGCTTTCAGACCACCTCCAGTGGCAAACTTGTTGTCCCACAAGCACACAAAGGAAGTGAACACAGAAGGTAGCGTAACAGGATCTAGTCTTCTGAAGAACATCCAAAAAATTTCCTCCAGCTCTTCTAATGACCAACGGTGGTCAAATACTTAAAATACCTGACAGATGTTTCAGACAATGAACAGAATGGGATAAAGTAGGGAGGTGATGGACATAAATCAGTATTTGTAGCTGTATAAGAGTGCTCTCCAGTGGTAACAGTACTCTTTCCCTTGATGAGTGGTTCAGACCATGAATTGCCAAGGAAGAAATAGCCCACTAGTTGAACAGGAGTGGTTTTGGTAACCTTGGCAAGGGTTGGATGGATAAATAGGTCATGACTGTGGAACTACAGTCTCAAATAGCAAAGATTTGAAGATGTTTTACAAACGGGAGCAAAAGAATTCAGATGTGAAAAAGCAAAGATTGAATGAAGTTAAAAAATTCTCTATGACTTTTGGAACTGCATCTGGAAAGACAGAAAAGGTTTCAAAAGAGGGAGGTATCACAGTTCTAGGAGAAAAGATACAAGGATAAAAAAGGACGCTTTTCTGATGGTATCTATAGTATTACGGGGTAGCTTCCACATAACAACAACATAAAAAACCCCTACATTGTCAGAGTTTAGAGTTCAAATGACAGAAGAATAGTTTTTTAAAAAAAGTATAAACCAAAAGGCATGTGGCTGCAGTGTTAGTTGTTCTTAACTGTGACTGTTGGGTACACAAAAAAAGCAAGGACTATTTCAGGAAACAGCTAAGAGAAAAGAGATTCCCATGAAATTTCAAGCCCCCACCAGTGAGCAAGAAGAAGAAACAACAGGAAGATGAAGGAAAAGAGACCTTGAGGGTGTGGCAAATGGGATGTCAACTGGAGCGGCAGCCAGCACTTTGAGAGAAGCAGGAGGAGGAAATGCGTAGTATCTGTGGAGGAGGAGGAGGGAACTGAGGAGTGAAGTTCTAGAATTTCTGTGTTATTTTGAAGAACAGGAAGAGGTACCTAGCTAAACCAAGAAGTATGTTTTCAGTGCAGCTGACTATCACATTTCTGTGGAATTGCAGGATAGTGGCATATTTTTCTCTCAGTTTTGTTGCCTGTGAGTTAGGAAAACTGCAGGACAAAGATAAAGCCATAATTTAGACCAGGTGAAGTGAAAACTGAGCTAATCTGAGGCAAACAGGACAGGAACAGATTTAATAATGGGACATACCACCATTTTTTATTGGACACCATTCTAGCAAATTCACATATCTCAATAATCACATTTACCCTCAGAATAAAATGAAAAGCAGAGAATAGCTAAGAGTTAAAAACACAGTTTTAGGAAGATTTCCATTGACCCATCAAGTGAGGCAGGTTTAGGCAGTGTTCCTGGTATCAGGAGATTGTTTGATAGAAAAATGCAAGGCTACAAAGTCTGAAGCTCCTACTTCAAACCTAGTGTAAACAGGACATTTGTGTTCTACAGTGGACTATGTTAATAATCTACCCCAATACTACAGGAAAGATAATTTCCCTTTTAAGGGCATAATTAATTTCCCTTTTAAAGTATAATTAACTTCTCCATATCCTACATGACTGAAATTTCTTTTAGACCCTGACTGAGCAGGTCAGTTTACTCATATGCTGGCCTTTCATGACATGCCTCACTGTTCTGCTGATCTATAGCTACACTTCTTAATTTTTAATCAGTTGCTAAATTAGACATTATATTGTCAACCTTTTGTCCACTGCAAATAGCTTTCAGCTGTTTTTTTTAATATAGAAAAGTAGGAATTGTTATCTCTTTTCATACTGCTGGAGAAGGCCAAGACTGATTAGCCATTAGCTTCACTAAAGCCAAATTTTAGTCAAAGAAATGCAGAAATTACAGTTTCATAATCCTTCCAAGAAGGGAGTTACATTATTCATGTGACTGCTAAATATATTTTCCATTATTTTGTTCATGTGAATGCATTCTTGAACCACTCCACTCAAGATTTTTATCCATTTCAGATGCAAAGGCATAGTATTAAAATACTTCAGTAGTAATTTGAGTTGTCTAATAATTCTATACAGTGGAGCCGTCACCAAAGGTAACAACAGCAATACTGCTGGCACTGATTGGTGTGTTCTGTGTTCATTCTTTTCATACTGTTCTTTGATTTCCTACAAGCCACTTTGGGAGGCAGTAAGCAGACTTGAGTTTGTTCAAAGGGTTAATAACAAGAAACTTTCTTCCCAAATACTTCTCAAATTCTGAGGCACAACTGCCTACTTAAAAGGATTTGGTAGACTATGCCTGCTGTTAAGCCTAAGAAGAAAGATAATTTGTTATATTTTAAAGTGTATTCAAGCCTGTAAAACCACTGGTCTTCAGGGATGGGTGTTCTTCGTTTCAGATATCATGCCAAACTGACATTTGGGAGAGACTCTGTCTGAGATGAAGTATAAATGAGGGGCTTTTATGAGAGATACCAGAGAGCCTTTAACAGAGAAGTATGTCCACAATCCATTTAAGCAGACATCTGGCTTTACACGTTGTTGGTGCTCTTATATCCTACAGTGTTGTAATCTCCAGCAGCAGCAACAGGAGGATCTTTCTGGCTTTTGCCTATGCTGGTGGAGCAGCCAGCCATGTCAAATTGCATAACACACTTCTATGTCTACTATGTGCTGGGTGGAGACGACAAAGTTATCCTGCTTGTTTTGTTAGCCAGAAAGCTCCAGACAAAGCTATTTCCGTATAGAAAGTATGTTATTTTTGTAGTGGATATATATTGCTAAAAGAGCACCAAAGCATTTGCTAGAAAAGAAATCTGGGAAAACAAATTAATTGATAAAAAAACTCCATTGATAAAAATGGAGTTACTTTTAGAAAAGGTTAAAGCCTGTAAGATGCCATTCTTTTGGGTTGAAGTCAAGAAACTGTGCAACACTCACTTGTCTCAAGCCAGGAGCCAGTGCAAGCTCAGAACTAACAGAGGCCAGAAGTAAGAGCATTCCTGGGTTGCTGCAATACCTGCTCCTTCACCAGACCGTGTGGTACAGCACTGAGAGTGGCTATCACCTTTTTTATGCTTTTTCTCTGAGCATTTCTGACAGAAGATCACGATGTCCGTCAAAACCCAATCCTACCTGCCATGTTCAAGAGCCCCTACCCTGTATCTGAGGACAGCTGATGGCCAGAATGAGCCCTAAGGGCAATCAAAATGTCTACTTGGCCTTTATATCATTAGGTTCTGGTCAGTTCCATAAAGAAAACTAATGGCAGTGACACACAATCCCACCTCACACAGTTTAAAACCATAGAACAGGGGGAGAGGACAGTGATTTACCCTGAGTGACTGCCAGACTTCTGGGTCCACCCTGCACATGGATGTGTGGCATTCATCTCATTGCAGGGCTAGGCACTGCAGATTGGCAGGAAAGAGCACCTTTCCCTCATTACCTTTCTGTTCAGTAATTATAAAAACTCTTCTATTCAAGAAGAAAATGCTGGGTTTCATAGCACTGGCTGGAATGGCCCTTGAAGGTAGGACCTATGAATTGCCACAGCAGCACTGCTGTGTCACCCTTGCTGGTCTCCTGACCCAGTCCTTGCCTACCTGGACAGGACTCCACCAACTTAGAGACTTTCAGATCCAGCTTCTATATGAACCAGGAAAAACAAGGCACTGCATGGAGGGTAAGATCCAACAATTGAACAAGCCACAGGCTTGTCTGGCATCTGCTCTTTTTCTCAAGAAAGCTCCTAGCATTGTCTTTCTCATTCACCAAGAGTGTCCAAAGTCCCATTTGGCTTGATGGCCTCCTTGCTCCTTATGGCTAGAAACTAAGCCACCTCATCTGCCCCTGTAGAGCACTCATACCTTTGTGGTCCTTCTCCTGCTAGGAAATCCACCCTGCTCCCATGTCCTTCTCCCTCATGGGACCTCTCTGCTCCTGCCAGTATGCTCAGTCTTGCCAGGCTCCTTCTGCCCTGTCCTTTCCACTTATTTGGCTTAAGTACACTGTGACTGAATTAACCACTGGAGCTCTCCTACTGATTCTGCCATCCAACTGCAACAAACCAAATCACTGTCATATTTGGAAAATTGTCATCAGTAAATGGCCAGTATTAAATACCACTTTCAACTGGCAATGCTGTCTCTTGACCAGTCACCCTGTTGTTATATATGCTTTCTGGGCACAGATCGATTTCTGAGCATGAAATGATCCTTCTCATAAGCATGAAGTGGGAGGTATCAAAGGAAACTAGCAGGAAGCAGATTCAAAACAAGCCACAGGAAGAGCTGTAGCGCTTCTTGCTCCAAGATGTGGCCATTTGGAAATGTTCACATAGTTTCCTGGGGAGACTGTGCAATTTCATGGCAGCAAATGCATTGAAAATCAATAAATCTGTGGAAAGTACACCTGGTCCAGAAAGTCCTGTGCCACTAATGGCTGGAGTTTGAGAGAGCACTTGGTGGAGGTATCATTTTATACATTTTTGTGAGCTTCTACTTTTGGCTACTGGCAGAAACACAACACTGGGTTGTACAGACTTTTGGTCTGATCCAGTATGGCCTTTCTTCCATTCTCATGTTAATTTGTCCCAGACACATGTAGCGAGACAGCAGGGAGCCTCACAGCATGGCTGGAGGCAGAGAACTTTATTTTCCAGGCCCTGTGCTCTGGGGATTAGATTAGAAACAGATTACAGCTGAAGGATCCCTGAGCAGACACGGACTGTGCCAGTTTGGGAGCCGGGCACAGGATAGCTCTTGTGCCCAGAGTAATTATCCTGGCAGAGCTGGGCTGACGTGGCTAATAAATAAGAGATGTTTGAGCAAGCAGTTCTTTACAGCTTGCTCCATCTTCCTCTCTGCAGAGGAGTGAGTTGGACTGTACAGGCATGTCCTCAGTTGTTTTCACCACTTAGTCCTCTGCCCCAGGGGATTTTGTACCGGAGACCTTAGAAACACTCACAGATGCAGAGTGGAAAACATGACTTTCCATGGAAGTCCACTCATTTAGTGCCTTCCCAGGAAGCCCCAGAAGACTTCCAGGCTAACCAGTAAGGCTCCCTGCCTTCTTGCCACCCAGATGCTGCTGTAAGAAAAATGTATGAACAACTCAAGAAGAACCCTTAGCCTCACCATGAGCAGGGCTCACTGCCAGAGAGGAAGGAGACAGGAGCAGGTCTGAGGGAGGGTTTTACAAGAGAGGATACAGGGAGGAGGAGCAGGAGTCAGACAAGGAGTTGAACTTTCTGACCCTTTCATGAGCAACCTGGGAAAAGGTTTTGGCACAGAGACAAGCCTTTGCTAGCAATTTTCAGCATTGAGAAGAAAGGCTCCTCTCCATAAATAAGCCCCTCTTCTTGCGGATTAGACAGAACTGAAGAGTGTCTTCCTTGCATATTGCTCAGTCAGGCAGCATTTCAACAGAGCAGAAAAACATTCTCTTTTTTTTTTCCTTCATTCCCCTTCAAGAAGCAGGCTGAGTGTTTGAAAGTTCTGTGGTTTGGTTTGGAGTTCAGTCATCCCTACAGAGAACTTGTTCTGCCAATCTCTACATACATGTCAGCCTAAATAGCAACAGATGTACAGTACCTTAGATGTATAAAATTTTCATAAAATATAACAAACGCTGTTTTTCCACTTGGGATGAGTCATTAACCATATGCTTATGATACTGTCTTTTCAGGGGAAGAGCTGAAATCCTATGTTTGGGCTAGACAGAGTCCAGTCCTGTGAGGTTTCCCAAGTGCAAGGGCAGGACCCCTTGCACCCCAGTTCCCCTAAGTTCCCTTGAGACCCTGCAGACAGAGAAGTCACAAGTCTAGTGTTTTCAGCTTCTTTATAGGAGCAATGTCTTCTCTGGGGTACACAATCCAGATTACTGATGAGAGAAGAATAGCACCCCACTGTTGGTCTGCAAAAATCTGTCAGCACATGAGTGGGCAAGCACCGGACATTATTCTGGGGGACATTGAAGCAGACATGGTCTCATCACACTTTCCGTGCTTCTGAAGGCAGGGAGGGTGTGCCTGAGGCACGGAGCTGCTTGGAGCATAACTAGGGGAGCTGCAGAGCTGCACGCAGTCCTCTGTGGGGGCAGTGACCTTACAGTCATTTTGACTATTCCTCCTCCTATGGGCAGTAATTAATTGAAAATGCTATAAGATAATTTTGCACATGATTTGGAGATGGGCCTGTTCTGCCTCCCATTGCAGCTGGCAGGGATTTTCCCCCACCTCAGCAGGAGTAGAAACAGTTTTTGCTGCTGCAAGTATGTCCTCTCCCTCCAGGGTCTTTTGCTCACTGAGCCTTCCCTCCAGGTTAGCTGTATGTGCAAATAGGAGTTAATCCCCTGGCTGAAATATTATTTAAAGACAGAACTTACTAAATGCTGCTCCACTGGGGTTTAAGGAGGTTATATTTTAGCTCATCAGCAAAACCAGGGCTGAGCCTAGAAAAACAGCAATCCATGAATATAAACAGGAAAGTGATAGTTGAACTTTGCTATGTATCCCAGTCCTTCATATAAGTTGCACAAATGTAGCCACTTATTTTTAATTTTAACAAGAGCTCAAAATTTCTGTTCTATTTGGTACACCAGGAACATCAGTCCAGTTCCCAGTAAGCCATACTGGCAAAACTATGCCAGCTTCCCCTGGATCCCACAGAGGTGTCCATTCTTGTGTCTTCTTGGTCTTAACCTTCACATAATCTTGGCATGACATGAGGAAATGGTCCCTGGGAATTCAGTTAGGGAAGAGCTCACAAACCTAGTTAAGAGATTTTGCACAATTAAGAGTGTTGCAAATTTCATCCTGTGCATGCACAAAATTTACTTCGGTGTCTAGGAAGAGCCACTAACGTGGAGGACAAACACAATTTTCCAAGAGTCCAGGTAATGGCCCAAGTGAACCAGAGGAGACAGAGAAGTCTCTCATGCACAATAGCTAGGCCCACTTGGTAGCTTCTAAGACGGAGAAATCTGAAATGGTGCAGCATAAGCAAAGAAAGACCTCTCCTAGCAGTACATGTGGTAGCAATCCTAGCAAATTCAAGTGGACTGTAAAGCAGACAGCAAAGTATAGCTGACTTGTGCAGGAAGACTCAGAGCATTCTGCATGTACCATAACCAGTCTTTATTTCACCTGTTTCTTCACAGACAATGCACAGGTTATGATTAAATCACAGCTGAATTCTCATGATACCTTGTCGACATGCAGACAGTATCTCCAACCTTACAATATCATGCCTGCAGAGTGTGGAGGGCTATGATCCACTTTCCTTTATCAATTTAGCTCTGCTGTTCTGTGCACTGTTGAATGCTGTAATCCAGACCATGGTTTATTATTAATGACCTCTTCTTATTTATTTCAGTTACTATGAGCACTTAACACACACTCATCGTCGTAGATTATGAGTTTGTTTTATGGGGATTACGTTGAGTAATTATACTTCCAAGTAAGAGAAATGAACTGTCATGCTCCCCCACTGCCAGCAGCTTTTAATCTGACCAGACAGCGAGGAACCCAGGATTTCACAGTTTAAACAGATGGAAAGGTCTGGGAAAGAGGTGTATCTTGCAGCTTCTTCTAAATGCAGCCAAGTTCACGCTGAAGCATATTTCTGTCAGGGGCGTATTCCAGAGGTGTGAACCTGGAGTGCCCAGTGAGCATTCGGCTCCAGCTTCCAGCTAAGAATAGTTCGTACAGCAGATTGGAGGTAGCGAGGCTGTTCTTAATGTCCTGGCCTTTGGCTGTAGTGACCGCAACCTTGAATCTCACCTGCCTGTCTACTGTGCGGAGAGCAGAGCACTGGCAGAGTGTAGGGCTGTGGCAGCTCCTCCAGGTGTTTTTCCACGGGTGTTTTTGGGATTTGATGGAAGGGATATAAAAAAGTCTCAAAACCAGGAGTAAGTGGTGGAGTGCAGGCTGTCCTGTTGGGCATCCTCAGGAAGAATCAGAGGGCTCCCTTTAAACAGGGCGTTTGCACCAGAATAAGAGCATGTTCTTTGTATTGTCTTAGAAGCAT
Organism: Pardalotus punctatus; assembly: GCA_013400915.1. NCBI lineage: Eukaryota > Metazoa > Chordata > Aves > Passeriformes > Pardalotidae > Pardalotus > Pardalotus punctatus. The sequence goes on along the minus strand of VZTX01025953.1, from coordinate 202,862 downwards.
AAAGCAGGGCTCTGGGAACAGGAGCAAGGCCACAGCTGGAGCTGGAGCTGGAAGGGCACATTGCAGTCTGGGTTTGGATATGCAGGGAAGGAGAGCAGGGGCTCAGTGACCTGCCAGTCTGAGTGTAGGGGCTGATCTCCTGAGATTGGTGACACAATGCTGGATGCCATGAGGCATCAGACAGCTCCTCACTAGGACATTGTGTTGACCATTAGCTGTTACTCTGGTTCCAGGTGTGGTCCAAAGGTTCAAACCAGACCACTGCCAGCATAGCCCTGGCCAGGGGACTGTGGGATCTCTGCTCTACTCTGAGGTGTAAAATGATGACACATCCTCGTCAAGTGGTGTTTAACTAGGTCAGAGGAGGTAGCCATGGGACCAGGTTGGAGAAGTTTTAGTGGTAAAAACAAAATTAGGCTAATGATGGAGCTCATGAGTGTCCCAAATTGTTTCTTAGAATACAGAAAGCCAGACTTTGCCAGTTAGTAGAGGCCATTTGAGGGACAGTGGAGTTTTTATTGTCCTCTTTCAGTGTACCCTGGACATTGCTGAGAGCAGTTTACTGACAGTGGGAGGAGTCCTCTGTACAGTTCAGCAGTCACAGCACTGCTGTGCAGTACTGCTCTGAATGGAAAGGAGATGGGAGCTGTTATGCAATGACTAATCCATGGAAGGAAGAAACCGCACCAAGGATTATCTTGGTGAAGCACAGAGGTGTCACAGGTATGAATGTAAGGTCTCTTCTCCCACAAGTAAGAGATCCATGACTTGGTACTTACCTATTTCTGATGAAATTAATGAACCTCACATTCCTACCAACACATGGTCCAGCCCAGCAAGGTCCTGGTGTGAGGGCCATGCGCCACACTGTGCATGGACAGAAAGAAAGGTACACAACCGCCACACTGTGCATGGACAGAAAGAAAGGTACACAAAGGCACTGCCATCTGACCCTTCCTGGAGCGGTTGGCCTCCTTATAGTTTGAGATGACATTCAGGATGTGGAAAGAGGGACTATGCTCAGGAGACTGGCAAAAATAGATCGCAGTTTGACTAGGAGATCACGCATAAATATATGTGGACTGTGCCCAGGCTGTCCCACAAGAGAAGAATTTGGCATGTGTTGAAGAAGGGCCAACACACAGGTATTGGATGGTTTCCAGGCATTATTGTTTCTGTAAGCAACACCAACAGAAAGATATTGGATCCCCAGCAGTTGTCATGCAAAATCATTCTCAATCCATTTCATCCTCAAGAGAACTGTTGCCCTCCACCTCACCTTCGCAAGAGATGGTGATAGGAAGATCATGACTAAATGGGGAGAGTTTTTGACTCAAGCTGAGTTTTAGGAAAGGAGATGCATCGGATCAACATAGCTGTGTCAGAATGGCTGATAAACAGAGCTGCCCAGAGCACTGAATGTTAGAGGCACATCACAGAGAACTTTACTGACATTTGAGAAACCACAAACACCATGCAGAAGGAAGGTCATATTGTGGGGGGAGGGTGGAGGAAAGGAGAAGAGAGGTGGCTGGGCTGGTTTGTGAGTTCCCATTACCCTGTGCCCCGTGCTGCTTAAATTCAAACCAGGCACAAGAAGCATGGCTCTCCATGAGAGCTGTTGTCCAAGCTGTGACGCAGAAAGGAAACCTGAGCTGAAGCAAGGTTTGATCTGGGCACTTTGAAGTGATTTCTTTCAGTAAGAAAATAATTTCCTTTGTCTGTACATGTTCAGGAAAACTGCCTCATTGGAGACTGTTTCAGGACATTTGGATCATAACTGTTTTGTCCAGAAAAGCTCCATGACTGGAAACAAAAAAAGAAAAAATAAAATTATAAGTGGTGGGAAAAAAAGGCTTGTGAATATATATTACATCCATATGCGGAGGGACAAGAAAAGGAATCAGGGCTTAGTTAAAACCACAGTCAGGGTCCCATTCTGCTCTCAGCTACTCTCGGTTTGCCCCACCACAAACACCAAGACAAGCCCCAGCTGAAGGAACATGAGGGCCTCTGTAGGCAGCCCTCTCCCTAGTAGACACCAACGGTTTTGTTTGGTGCAGTGACATTTGGAGGTTCAGAATATCATGGTTGGCTCTCTTTTTTTTTAACATCTCTGAATTTTGAAGACATCAGAAAGTGGCAACAAAGATAGACACAGGACACACATTTAGAGGTGTTTTGCCCTGACAGAGAGAAGAGACACCTGGTCATGTATGTAAAGAGGCAGTAGATGCTGCCAGGGCTCAGGTTTTCTTTCTTTCTGACTGTTTGTTTCAACAGGCTTGTTGTTCATTTTCCCAGCCAGCAAGAGTCCAGGAGCATTTGTCCCCTCTCCCTGTGTCCCAGTGCCCTGCTGCCTGCCTGTGGGACAATGAGCAGCCGGTCTGTGTCGTGGCTGTGTCTGAGATGCCGAAGCCCTTATCCCACTTGGGGCCCAACCTGGGTCCCTCACATGAGTGTAATTTCTACTGCAGTTGGTGCAAGTGTTATGTCTGCGGGATTAGCTGTGTCCCTGGGTGATTCCTAATATTTTCTTTCCTCACATCCTTCACATTGGAATATTTAACAGAGTCATAGAGATCCGGTGTCCAAGAGACTGTTCCCCTTCCAGAGCAGGATCTCTCCCTCCAGTATACTTGCCAACATGCTGTCCAGTCCAATTTCAAGTGAGTCAAATGTTGGTGTTTCCATCCTTGCCTGGAAGACAATTCCACTGCTCAAGTAGTCCAAGCCATTAGGAACATTTTCCTGATATTCAGCCTAAATACTCTCTTTCTCAAATTTATCCCATTGCTCCAGGGATTCATGTTACTGGAGATGGTCTCATACTTAAATCTGTGCCTTTCCCTGGACAGATTCATTTAGTTCTTTCATAGAGGAAAGAAGGAAGAAAGAAAAGGAATGGGAAGGGAATGGGAATGGGAATGGGAATGGGAATGGGAATGGGAATGGGAATGGGAATGGGAATGGGAACGGGAACAGGAAAGGGAATGGGGCAGGGGAGAGGAGAGGAGAGGAGAGGAGAGGAGAGGAGAGGAGAGGGAGGTGGGTGCATGCCCATTGTGTCATTGTCATCATGGAAGCAGAGAAAGATTTCTAGAGGTCTCACTTCATTTAAAGGCAAATTTGAATTCTCTAAAGTGCTTCATTGATACACTGGCACTTGACGGTCCCTCTTTGCTACAAAACAGGCACACCATTTGTAGAAATAATAGAAGCTTCTTCCCATCCCGCTAAAACCCTGTAACTTTATAGAGAATGCATCTACCAAAGTTGGTTTGTTTTTTTTTTGTGTCTCATTCAGTCTTTAACTTCGACTGGTAGTGCTCAGCTAAACACAAACAAGTGACAACTGTGGTGACCACTTTGTTTCCTATTCAGTAAAGCAAAGAAGCACATACTTACTTTTAAGACTGAACTTAGCTGAATTCAGTTTTGTGTGCTTTGGACACCTGTCAAATTTGAAATGTCCGTAACTACCAGCATGCTTCATGCAGGTCAGTAAACAGCACTGCAGAGAAGGGGGTTTTATTCTTTGTGGTCAACCTCCAGCCTGTGCTAAACAGCTATATTTCAATCAGTTGCAAGCACTTGTAGTAACCATCTCATGTAAGGGTGAAATAATGGAAAAACTGAAATCAGCTGCTTTCTGCCCTAATCTCTCTGAAGGAGTCCTTTGGAGCATGATTCCTAATGTGTATGTTTTAGTGTTCATTTGACTGGTTCACTGGTGTTCAAAAATATCATTCTTGTACTCCAAGAAAACAACACATATTCACTAATTAATGAAAATCTGAGGCATTTATGCATCTTAAATGAATTCCGGAGGTTGTGAACTCTACTTATTTCAGTCTTTTCTTCGATTACTAAAACTATTTATATTTCCTCTCTTTCTAGTTCTTTTTCATTTGAAGAATAAATTACAAGTAACCAATCAGATTATTTCTTCCCCTTAGGGCAACAAATATGATAGGGATTCAGACATCTTTCTTCTCAGTTATTACCAGCATTATCTACTAGAGGCAACAGGTTCCTGCAGGCCTCATGCCCATACCTGCTGGTTCCTTAGCAGAATGGAATGCCAAAGCTGTTGGGTACAGAAGGTATCTGTGCATCTCTATTTCTGCCCTGGACTTTTTCTTCTGGCTGCACTGAAACCTCACTCCCAAAGGCTCTTCCTTTTGTGGGGATTCCTTCCTGTGTAGAGGAAAGGAACACAGATGGGTAAATGCACATCAGTGTGTCTCCAAAACTACTGCATGTTTATCTCTGTTATGTAAAAGAAAAATCTGATAACGGGCATTGGCTCCAAGGATCACCAAATTAATTACCGGTTGTACTGCACGCTGCTAATAAATGCAAAAAGCAGCCTAAATATGAAGTGTTAGACAGCTGTGCTGTTGGCAAACATGGCAGCCCAACATTTGAACCCTCTAGGTTGTAATGGCCTCTGAGCACTGCCCTGATTTACTGAGGTGAACAGCCTTCTTCAGATCCCACTTTGAAACTCCTGCCTAGCCTAATATCCCCAGAGGAGAGAAGGCGAGAGATAAGAGGGCAGAGAGTTAAGGCTAAAGCAGTGGGGTTATTTTTATTCTTATTCTTTAATTACGGTGTTTCAAATGCATACCTGATGAATAAATGTCGATCTGTTGTTTACCACTTGCCATCATCAGATGTCCAAATGTTTCACAAAATCTACATAATTATCCTGATTTTACTGGGGCTCTGAGACTTTCAAAACAAAATAAGGCACTTGTGCACCACTGAGGGAAGGTATAGGGAGATGGATGTTTTGGGAGAGTGCTTTTACTGCTGTGTTTTCTTTGTATGTCCAGTGGCCATGTCCTTGCTGTGAAGGCCTGACCTCCAGATGTGCAAAAGTTTTTGACAAAACTCCAGTGTCTTTTTTCTTTTTTTTCCGCTGCCCAGGCAAATTTTCCAGTTGGAAACTGATGCCATAGCCAGGGAAAGCCAAACATATGGAAGTTTCAGATTTTGCAGACAGGAAACACGCAGGGGACCAAAGGTCATTCACCAGACTGGGGCTAAAGCCAGGGTTACAACCCACATTTCCTGACCTCGGAGGTAGTGCTAAACCCACTAAACCCCCTTGTCCTTCTTTATACGCGTTATATTTCCTCTACTCTTTCCGTGGCTTTCAAGAGGACCTAAAGCCCTGTGGACATGGTTTCCACAGTGTATGTTCAGCTGGCTGATTCGACAGTCCTCTGAAGCCTCAGGCACTGTTTTAGTAGAAATATGTGGCAATAATAATGCACCCGCCTGCCCTGCACATGTTAATACTGTCACCACACTGCTTTGTCAGCTGCCTGGAGCTGCTGGCAAGCCCCAGTCAAAGTACCCTCGCTGGCCTCCCTTTCTGCCAGCGGATGTTTGCTGCATCCAGGTGCCTGTGCGGCCACATCCTCCCCTCTCGTGTCAGCACATTGCAGAGCAGTGAGAGCAGGCTGAGCTGGGATCGCTGGCACTTTGTTGATGAACTGTCTGTGCTGATTTCAGTCCATCCCAAGCGGCTCGGTGTTTGTACAGGCTGTTGTGGGGTGCTGGGGTGTTCAGGAGGTGCCCCGGGCTGTTATGGGTTATTTGAGCAGACTTCCTTCCTAAGCTCCACCCCAGGCCTAACCTTCAGACAAACACAGCTCTTCTGGATTTGGCAGTAAAGCTCATTGTTTTAGGCTAAGTCCTCTTTTATATGACTTTATACAGGCAGTTGGTCTTCCTTTCAGCATAGTGGGTGCTCTGGGCCAAATCCAGCAAGGCTGCTCTCCTTGAGACCATCTCCTGACACCAGAAAATACATGTCAAAGGGATGGAGGAGGAAGATGAGCTGTTCCGTGTGTGAGCATCAGGATTGCAAGTTTTATTTGGACAATAAAAATGTCCCTCCATGTCAAGTTGCGTAAGACGGAGGTCAGTTCACCCAAGGGATGGGACAAGGTTAAGCTTACAGCAAGAGGATGTGGGGCTAATTCCGGGAACACTATGGCAGCCCCAGGGGATTTGTTTATATTCTGTGTATCACCTCCACTTGAAGCTGTAGAAAAAGGTGTATAAGAGAAAGGGAAGCATGCCTATATGTGTATGTACATTTGTGGTTTTGATGTTCCATAAGAGCACCAGAAACAAAATCTCTTTTTCACTTTTTTCCCCCCTCTGGACTGATTTATTAATAATTTGTGTTCCATTACAGAAAATGGGCTTTTATGTGAATTGTACTGTGCCCTGAAATTGTTTTAGTGGCAGATCATAATTTACTATTGGGGTTTCAGGAGTCAGTGCAGAGCACAATGCCATCTCCATATTCATATTTCAGATCTGTCAGAGCACCCGGATTGTTCATGTAATCAGATGGATTTCCATTCCAGTCCTTGAGAGACAAGAAAACTGGCCATCACAGAGAGATCCTTGGCAATTAAAATGAATAAGAGCTGCCACTCTCAGTGGATGTCTTCTGGGTTACCATGGGGGACAGAGATTGGTATGAGGTTTAATCAGGCACTAACAGCACCTTGCTGGGAACTTCATGGCTGATAAAGGCAGCAGCATCAGACCAAGTAGCTCCTCTCTTTTTAAAGGGAAAGGAGCCCTTTTTTCCTTTTTTTTTTTTTTAGATATAATAAATCCCATGAAGTTTTGTAGTGTTTGATACCAGAGAAGAGTTAGAGGGTTTAGGGTTACTTTTCTTCTCTTCCCCACAAATGAATCACCCCTCTTTGTGGGATAAAATCAAGTGAAATGTGCACACTGGATGCTCAGTGTATTTCCAGGGTGGTTTTTAATTGCTTGTATTTTGCTTGTGCAGTGGCTACTAATGTGATATTTGGCTTTTTAAAATTAATTTCTCTGTGACTTTGTGGCTATTGAAGGGTGACAGATTGGCAGGCCAGAGTTGGAAATCCTTTACTTATCCCCAGAACAATTACAACACAGGCAGCAGCAATGAAAGCGTCCCCAGCCGGTATGGAAGGCCCAGAACAAGGATGAAGGAAAGCCTTGCCAGGCTCTCTGCTGAGACTGCTATTAAAGATACCAATTAGTGCCAAACTGTATTTTGTGATGGAGGAGGCACCATTCCACTAGGATGGGACTGTAACTGTGGCACCTTTACTCCTCAGCTGGCTGCAACTTTCAGCCCTTAACAAAACGGCCTGAATTAGCCCCTCCAATCTTTGTGGGCTGATGCGGTGCAGTGCAAAGTCTGAGGTGAGCTACAGCGCACCTTCCAGGGATGAGGAGGATCCAGGCAAACCAGCAGCACAGAGAGTGACACAGGGGGGTCAAGCTGCTGCTGCCTCCATGGCATCTGAAGAGTCCGCCCCCCTGAACCTGCCTGTCACCCACTCTTTGTTTAACAGGGTTTGCTATGAAAGGAATAAATGATAAAGGAAATCCTTTCTTGTTTTTTTTGGCCCCAAATGGGTGTGCCCATATTTCTGGTCCGTCACTGAAAACATTTGTACACTGGAACACAAAAATATTAAGGCTTGTTCTCATAAGGCTGAAGAGCCACAGCTTCATTTTTACATTTACAGTTCCTTGGCGTGAAGTGGGTAATGGAGTGGGTTGTTTAAGGTACAGTGCAGTGCTCAGAGCATTCCTGTGTGCGAGGGTTTTCCTTCAAGAAGACTTGATGGTGACTGTACTGCATCTTAGCTGTCAAGCTATTTTTTCCTTGCTAGGTTTCATTTGTGTTTTTCTTCACCTTTTGGAAACCCTTTACCTCTCCCCTCTTAAATCTATGCTCACCACAGAGCAGACATAATCCCAGATTTTCAGTAAATCAACACTATATGCTCCCTACTGACTAAGAGAATTTGATACTGACAGATTGTTACACCTAAAAGAAAAATACTGCCATAGTTTCTCTAACATGCTTTGCCTGCAACACTGAGCAAGGACGGATGTGTGATATCCATTATGAATGTAACAATACAGGTAGCCTACCATAATACAACTATTTTTAATTTATATTTCATGACGAAGAGCATGGGTGCAGCCATGAATCACTGTCCTCCTCTTTTAGTTCAGTAAAACCACAGTGTCCATAATATTGCAGCCGTACAATTAACTCTTTTCAGCAGCAGCACTGCAGATTTTAGTCTTCCGCAAAGCCATTGTTTAATCTACACATGTATAGAAGCCACCCTGTAGAATAGCAACGTTTTACATTTATATGACACCCGACATCTGAGTATCGCTACGTGCTGGACAGATGTGTAATTAATGTTGCCTTTCAACTTCTCTGTTTGGTGGGTAAATTCTAGACTGGGAACAAAGTTATATTCAATCCTAAAATGTGATGCTGAGCATCAGCAATGCCTGTATGCTGTATAATTCTCCCGTGTACTCAGTGAAGGGATTAAATGCATTCCCCCTCCTCACCCTCAATTTTCCTAGATCCCTTAAAGGGCTACTACTGCCTACATAATCTTCATCCCTGAGCTCAAATCCTTTGGATCCTCTGGGGCCCTTATTAACTGGATGTTTGCTATGCTCTGCCTTGAAATGGTCTTCAATCTCCTTATTGTTTTGCAAAGACCATACCATGATTTCTGAGCAAATCCTTCCCTTTCATTCTGCCCTTTATTAGCCTAGATGGACAGAAGTGAAGGTAACTTTCTTTTTAGCAACGTTCAGTGAACTACATAGAGATACCATATGCAAAAAGAGATATTTGGGTCTGACGAACTCTATCCTGTCCAGACCCCCCACAGCATAACCCATTCCAGACTGGTCCTCTCTAAGGAGCAATGGTACCACCCTGACAAACTTAGGCTGCTTCTGAAAACAATGGAGCAGCATTTCAACCTCTGGACAGATTATTCCACCTTTTCAGAGCAGAGATCTTCATAATGCTGCTTGGTTATTTAATCGCTCCTCACATTTTTCCTGGGAATAAGCATGGACTTGGGGGTCACAGAGAAGAATAGGTGGTCAGAGGCTTTCCTTGCCAACAATGGTTAGATTCCCATCTGACCTGGAGGGAGAGGAGTAGTGAAATATAAAGGAAACAATGTGCCAAAACACCATCATAAGAAAGAAATCAAATCCTCCTCCCTCCCCCCATTTCCCTTTGAGGCAGAGGAAGGTAGGTACTAGTTCCCTGTCTGAGGGAAGCTGGCTTTGGGTGACCAACTCAGTGTGCAGAGAAGGCTGGGGCACTGGCAGGGTCCAAAAGAGATCCTAAGACCGCCCTGGCGCGGGTGCCCTGGCACAGCTGAAGTAATTCAGTGGCTCTCCCAGATGAATCAAAAGCTACCACGGTGGGGAAAGGAGATCTCTGGACCCCAGGGCAGACCTGGTAACAGCTGTGGCATAGCCCAGGAATCAGCTAGGCTGGAGAGGGTCTGGTCCTTTCCAAATACCCACAGGAATGAGACTCCAAACACTGGGACTTGCCAGTGGGGAAAAAATTAATCGAAGAGCTATATTTGAAAAGAGAACACAAGGATGCTGGAATAGAAGGCAAATATTTTATCTGTCCAGTTGGTTAGAGATTACACAGACAAATTTATAGGTGTTAAATTGGACACCAGAGGGCTTCCATATTGTTCTGTGAATGAATGTGTTGCAGAAGTAGTGATATTAAATACAACGGAGGCAAAGCAGTGTTAAGCCCTCCCACGTGTTCTATACTCTGATTAGTTGGGCTGACAGAAAAATTACAGCTGAAAAGAAGAATTTTCTGTTGTTTGGGTAGGATTCACCTTAAATTTTCTTGTTATCCAGTGATGACCATATCAGCAGAGCAGTGCAGTGCCATGGGACAACATTTTAGAGCATCGGTTAAGGTTACTTAGGGCACCAGCTTAAGAAGGAGGAATGGCACCTACTGGTAGCCCAATGCTCACATGTACAGCACCTGGGGCTTTTCTTCAAGGGCTTCTGTCCAAATACTAGCCAGACCCAACCTCACTTAACTGATGAGATTTGACAAGGCCACCTCAGAGCAAGATGCCATGGCTACAGGGAGCGTTGCTTACCACTCTTGCCCAGATAGGAGGGGAGAGGCTGTGAATAGTAACGTGGGAGAGAAACAGGGAGTAAAGAGATAAGGCAGGGGAGAAGAGGCTGAAAGTAAGAAGTGGTTCTGAACTGAGGCTTATGTGTTGGTACAGATACTGAAAACATTCCCAGGCTCCTTGAAACAGCTTATTTGAAAAGACTGAATGAATTTCAGAGCAGAACCAATGCCTCTATAACCACTGATTCTGGGATAGATTTACAACATAAACCCACTGGGACAGATTCAATGTTGGAGTGAGTGAACACAACTCTATTGAAGTTAATGGACTTGTGCCCACTTATATCAAAGATGAATTTAGTCTATAGAGAAAGAAAATGGGATTTAACCTGCAAATCACCTGTTATAGAGACTAACAGCATAATATGTCGTGAAAAGACAAGCAAGAATTTGGGACAGTGCTTAAAATGCTTCATTCTCTGCTCATTCGAATAGCCTACATTCCCTGTGTTTCTAATTACCCGAAACCTGTCTAGCACTGGGAAGAATAGTATTTAACATTCATACTATGGTAGCAACCAGAGATCCTGTGAGGGTCCCATTACACTCAGTGCTCTACAAACACAAAAGCATGCCTAATCCCTGCTCAGAAGAACTTTCACTTCTTTTCAGTGGACATGGAAGCCAATTAGAACTGCTGAAGTTCAGATTTGGAATCAAGATATTTAACATTGTGGGACTGATACCCAAGGGGTAATAACTAGGAGACATACCTAGAGCACAGCCAATTTTTGGGACACCAAGACTGGAATACTTGCACTCCAAATATTCAAATACCAGATTAAAATTGGTTAACAGAATGAATGAAAGGACTGTCTACTGTATCTGTGTTGTTGCCCATAGGGTAATAAATCAACAGGAGAGAACACAGATACAGGGATAAATGCCTGTGTATACAATCTTGCATTGTGCTCTGTAAGTACTTTGAGAGACTTGGATGAAAGAAACTACTATCAAAGAGAACTATTAAGGCTGTTACTAATCATATTAATAATACAAATACTGTTGACTTGTAATCTGAAAATATCATCTGCTATATCCTGGCACATGGAAGATGTGCCCAGGTAACGAAGCAATGACAGGTGACCCAGGAAATTTTTTCTCTTGAAGGAACAATTTGTGGTTGCACAGACTCAAGGTGGGACGGTCATGTATTTGCCATGGCTGCATGCCAGTTCATAAGGGAAACTCACACTCAGAATCTATGTAAAACATTAAAACCAAGGAAAAATCAGATTGATTTATACCTCATAAAACACTGCTTAAAAAACCCCCAAACAATATGGGACCAACCATAGAGCCTTCTCCATACCACTTTCCTTCACCACTGTCAGTAGATGCATTTTCAAGCAGTTGTCTGAAATGGAACAACTTTCAGCTGGATTATAGTGTGTGCATGTAAGTGAGTAGCTCTATGCAATGATTCCTGTCACCCTTTCCTCCTGCTTCTCTTCCAACATGGCATGTCAGAGGCATGCCAAGATAGGGCAGTCCCACAGGGACTGTCAAAAAACAGCACAACCCAGAGCAGCCCTGAGGCTGTTCTGAATTGCACCAGGGGTTAAACCTGCCTGCAGCCAGCCTCAGGATTGGGGGTGTACATACAGTGTGGCGCAGGCCACTATCTCCCCACTCTGTGGCAAACTGACTGATACTCAAGGGCATCTGAGAGCAAACTCAATAGAGCCAGTCTGGATTCACAGTGCTGTAGCAGGAAGAAAAGCCAGGTCCTTTACCCCTCCTTTGCACAGAAGAAAAGACCATCTGTGTTCTGTCTCTCAGTCAGCAAAACATAATCCAGAAGAGACTCCACAATCTTTCCAAGTGTTACCTGTATCCAAACCTGCTGCGTAGAGAAGTACCTACTTGTCTGCAAATACATTCACCATGTCAGCCCATGCTAACTCTCCCAGGAAAAGTACAAATAGGGAAAAGCATTGCATTTTTAAACAGGCATATACTGTTAGAGGATGTATCCTTTGCTGTCCAGGACTGGGAAGCCTCTAACACTGGTTAATTACCTCCAAGATGAAGGGCTTAATTGGGAATGTCACTAAACAAACTTTCTTCTCTTTGAAGAGCTGTCTACCTCACATGGTGCTCAGAGAAATAATAGACAGCAAAATCAGTTCAGTTTTCATTGTTTCTTTTCAGTTCCATAAAAATGCAAGCAGTCAGGAAAATACTTTCAAGTGTGTCTCCTATGCTTCCATCTGCATACTCAGTACCTCTGTGATGATGCCCAGACTCAGGCAAGAGAATGATGATGAAGGTCAAGTGTGGAGAAAGGAAACTCTAAACAATCATGGATGATTTATAGCACACAGTGAATCTTATCTGGGTCACACTTTTGAAGGGCCCCATTTCTCAACTCTTCTAATTCTTGAATTAATTAAGTTCTCCTACCCATTATTTCGTTTCTTTTTCACTATGCAGCTCAAGACACAGAGGTGACAGGCTGAGTGATGCACTTCAGAGCAGTGATTCTTCTTGCACTGCATGAAAGAGATTTCAGCAGAGCCTTGTCTCTGCAGCAACAGGACTCAGAGACACTCCTCGCTGAGTCTTCTTCACCTTCCTCTTGCTTTGCTTATTCAGACCTCCTCCACATCTTCCTTAATTACGACTACCCAGATTTCACTTCAATGGTCTATTGAATCAGAAGTTTTCCTCCAAGCATGCTCATCTATAGAGGATTAACACCTTCCTACAACCGCCAGGAATTTGTGATTACATGGGGCCATGGACTCTTTCCAAAGAGGAGACTGCGTAAGGGAAAGACACACTTATTCTCTCTGGCGTTCCCATTGCTTGCATGGACCTCATCCATCTTCCTGCATTGACACTGAGATTCTACTCTTGGAAGTGCAATACAATCACAGAGCTTGTCAGAGGGACAAGGCGGTCATCACCTTACAGTCTGATCTTCCACATTTTGTCCACAGAAGCTTTGAACCTATAAAGTAGCCCCTGGAGAGCATCCTTGGTATGTCTCCTGCATGGGTAGCCGTCTGAGCTCTTTGTAGGCTGCAGCCTGAAAACCATAAGCTCAAGTTCAGAAAATTGCCTACCAGACTCCTGCAGCTCTGTGAGAAAAGAGAAAACAAAAATAATAATAAATTTTTAAGGGCAATCAAGAATTAGTTCTGCAATAAATCTATATGCAACCTGTCCTCTGTACTCCTTTGTGTTTACTTATATTTATAAGATTTGTTTTATGAATGATTTGCCATTAATGGAGAAAGGAGAGATTAAGAAACAAAAGCTGTAGCTTCAATCCATCATTAGGGAATTAATCAATTGGCAGCCTGTGCAGACAGCTATTTAGATCTGTGGCCTGAACAGCTTAATTGGGGGAAACGTTTTAAAAGGACTAGAATGATGTTCAAAGTAGCATAAATTAGCCCGTTTTGGACCCATCACATGGCCTAATTTAACAACTTTTATACCTCAGAGTTTGGCAAGTGATCACATCTCTTGAGCTTCTTAGCATCTTCCTATCCTGATATGCCTGTAAAGTATATTTCCATCTGAAAATTATTAACTAGAAACACTCCAGCTACTCAATAAAAGGAAAGGGGGAAATGCCTGTGAAACACTGTCTGTCCTTACCAGGGTTTGCATCTCCCTGTCCAGCTGTAGGTGTTTGTAGCCATTGATGCAAATGAGGATAGAAGCAGGTCAAGACCTCCTTCACCTCAGGTCTCAGCTCCCCTATAGGGCTGCTGGGGTTCTTATGTTACTGCAAAAAAAAAGGGTGCATCTCAGGGTTTCTTACTTTTACTGTTGGTTTGTAAAATGTTTTAGACTCTGCAATACATTAAATGAGGTGTTTAAGTGGAAAAACCCAACATTATCTTTTACTAGGAACAAGTGAAAATTCATAAATTCAAGTTTCCTGGAAGTTCAGCATTTTCTGGGATGTGGACCTTGAACTGGCTTTGAATTCAGCAGAAAGCCTATTTATGTTTGGCCAAATCAAATCCCAATGAACTCCCTAACCCACTTGCGTGCTTGAAATCTGGGACTGGTCCCAGAGGTGAATTTCTCAGTCTCAGCATGCTGCTGCCACCAGTGCAATCAATGCCTATGTGCTCTGCTCCTCACGCCGTTGAGGCTGCGCAGTTCCAGCTCATAAGGTTACTTCTGGTTACCTCACGTGGGGTCGGAGAGATGCTGCCTGGGGACTTTCAAACAAAACCATTTAGCTTTAAGCCTCTAAATGTTTCAGTGTCTTTGCCAGGCAACACCCTGACAACACAGCTAAACCAAACTAACCTTATACATATATTGTACATGACGTTTGTTTTGGAGCAAACTTGTTGCCCTGCATTCCAGTCCTCCAGAGGCATCATGCCATCCTCTTTATTCATCAGGAATATGCCCAAATCCCAGAGTTGGCTAATGTGCAGCCTATCCACATGCTTCCCATCTCTGAAGGAAAATGCAGAATGAAGCATCCAGACTCAGTTCCAGGCACAGTTGTTGTCAGCCAAGTAGGTTTCAAATGTGCTTGCTGAAAGCATCATTGATAACTGTTTGCCCTTTCAAGCTCTGGTAGAGACACAATGGTACTTGTGCAATTTTTGGGCTGTCTCTTCTCCTGGTGAGTCAATAAAATTCAGTCTTTGGTCTTTAAGGAATCAAAATGATTGCATATTCTACCTGAGCAGGGCTAAAATGTTTGGTCGTTGAGCATACAGCTCTAGTCTCAGGCCCTCTGGAGGTGTACCTGAGTTGTTCTCATTTATTCTGACCTTTCAGAGGTATAAATGGGATAAGAATCTGGTTTTCTTTTCCTACTGATTTGATCCCTGTTAGACTGATGAACCTGGCATACAAGCAGTTGATATCTTTTAAGGGCATTTTTTTAATACATTTACTCACAAGTAATTACCAGTTTATGCTTGTGACAGGATTTGGTTTAAAAGATCTCTCCCACAGAGCTCTGGGACCATAGATTGTATATTTTGATAACCAAACCCACACCCAAGGTAGGTTGCGATTTTGGATGTATCACTCTTTATATCTCATTATTTATTCCATTTGCACTAGCTTTAAATGTAGATTACAGAAAAGTATTTTCTCTTGAAAACATGGTAGCAGGAACAAAGCTAAAGCAACACAAAATCTGTGGTAAAGACTAAAGGTATAGGAGAAAGTTGTAATGAAATGCAAGTTCTTCATTTCAGAAGATGATGGCACAAAAAGAGAAAGAAAAATCTAAAAAAAATCCATTTTGCCTCTCAAACCACCAGAACAACAGTAACAGGCAGACACTGTCTGGGAGAAGGTAAAATGAAGACACAGATAATGCCAGATGAAGAATTGCCATGCACTACTTGAACATAAGGTCAAGCCAGCTTCACCTAATAACTGAAACAGGGTGGGGCTTGGAGCAAAAGTTTACACCTCATGGTGTGTGACCAGTGAGTAAGTTCTTCAGCTCAACGGCAGCGCAAACACTGGCTGTTGCTAAACAACGTCAGTACAGGACAAAAGCAGGGGTCCAAGAAGACCACTTAATTATCACCAGTTGCCTGAAAGACAAGAGCATCTGTACCACTAGACACCTTTTACAGCACAGAGTATCTTCCTCAGCATGTGACACCTTGTCCCCTTGCAGGAGCAGACCCATTCTGCTGGGGCATGTTCCCCTTGCATCTGCAAAGACAGGAGAAAAATGCCTCTGATGAGCATGGTATCCCTTAGTCTAGGAACACTTATTCTTTTTGTTTGTTTCTTATATAACAATATCAGGTGGCATAAGAAGTCTAATCTGCAAGCTCAAGCTCTGCGTGGGAGCTAAGAAGTGGTGGTTTTGCTGTGCACTGAATTATTTCAGAATAAATAAATAACACTGATGGATCAGGATAGGGAGCAGAAGATTAATCTGTTCATTCTTCCTTCAGCCCTGTGTATAACACTGTGTTTGGCAGGCTACAAAGCTCTCTCCTTTCTGTGTCTTAAAATACAGTGCCAGATACTCGAAAGGGTAGCCTTTAAATTTTGCACATAGAACATATTCTCTGTTTAAAGGAAGAGAAAAAGAAAGAAAAAAATAATTAAAATATAAAGAAAAAATACATGATCTGACAACCTATGCAGTTCAAGCCCATGCTCCATACCTCATAGAACTACACAGACCAATGTATATATTTCAAAAATCCATTCATTTTCAGAGCTCGACTTGGTATTTTAGTTACAAAAAAATTCATGTCAGGAAATAAAAGCAAAATGGAGGACTTGGAGAGGAACTGATAGAAACGAAGCAGACTTTCATGGCATAGGAAGTTTCTTCCACTTCTAGCTAAGCTGTTACTTTTCCCTATTCCTGGTATGTATGGACTCATGAACCAAAGTGTGCAAGTGTCAGCCAAAACCAGCTATTGACATTACACTGGAGCTTGTTGAACACACCAGAAGAGAAGCAAAGTCACATGAAAGAACTCACAACTACACACTGCTGCAATACTTCCTATCTGTAAAAAATCCCATCACTGATATCAGCAAGAACTTTCCTGCTTCATTTTGCACAAAATCAGAGTGGGCAATGTATGTTCTGCACATGTTTTCCCAGCAAAGAGTTACTTTCACATAAAATGTAAAGCTGAATGGGAACTGGTTACTGCTTGAAAGATGTCTATTTACATTTGTGAATGGGCCCACCTAAAGTAATGTAGGGATGTTTTGCTTTTAAACACAAAGTTATTTACAGAAAATCTGTCACTGTAAAGGAGTTCAATGTTCAGTTTTGAATGGAATGTATTTTTGTCACAATTCATGCTTCTCATCTTCTTATGGCACCACTGCAAATATCTAGTTCTCCCAGTAATATTTTTGTCTCCTCTTAAAATGGGTTTCCACACTTACCTAATTTTGTATGGCGTGAGCAAGAAGTGTCTAAGGCTTGGAGCAGTACATCATTTATAATACTCCTGCTAATTGAAGAAACGTGGGCCAAATCTAAATAGTATGTCAACTTCAGCAGTTTCGGGAAAATGGTATGTCAGATATCATTACACTCACAGGATATTATAGAAGGAAATAGGCAGTAATCAATATGCTATATCATTGAGTTGGAGTTGACTTCTTCTTGGCAATGAAGCATTAGCCTGTGTAGACATACAAGCTCAGAAATGCTCAGAAAGCCAATTAGCTGTACATGAAAGCCAGGATAATCCACAAGTAATACAAGAACATTCAGTTAGGTTGTATTCAGATTGTCTCTTTCATTTACTTTCATGTGAGTTGAGAGGGTTTTGCAATACTGTTTTCCAGACTGAAATGGTAAGAGTGTACAGGTTGACATCAGTCAGTGTTCAAGACTTTATCAAATAAATACAGGTTCGTAACCTCACTATCCCAAACTATATTTCTGCTCCACCACAGCAGCCACTAAATTATTCTCAGCTAAACTCCCTTTCACCATGAATCATTTTACTAATGAGGCATTCCTACTCACAAATCCTGAAACCAGGCCCCCCTGCTGTGGAGAGCTAACACCCCATCAGTTCTCATACCCCATGTCTAGCACTGTATAATCTGTGCTATGAGCCACACATATTATGTGCATGCAGCCACCCTTCATCACAGCTAATGCTACCAGGGCTTGGTTTGATTGGCTCAGATGGATGAAGCAAAGCAGCAGCTGGGAGGAGCTATTTGATTAATAATAAATAGATACAAAGATTTATGATTAACATGGAACATCTTAATGATTTACCATAGCAATGAAACCAATAGGCTGATATTCCAATCCGATTTCTACAAATTTGTATAATCCTCAGGGTAAAACAATTTAATGTGCTGTCTCTTTTATAGTTACAAAAGGCCTTTCATATGATCAATTATACATAAGAGTATAATAAATGTAACTTTCTTCATACTAATCACATCTAACTTAAATTCTCTTGTCGGTCTTTGGAGTGTATGTAGCATTCCCCATAAAGTTTTTAGTCTCAGCTCTTAGCAAAAGTTAATATACCCAGAACTTCCAAATAAATCATCAGTACAAGGGTCTTCACACTAGTAAAACTGTTCAGACAATGCAGTTTATTAGCAAAGTACTCCCTCCTTCCAGTCAAGCCCCTTGTTTAACACAGCAAACTTGCTGCTTCGTATCAGAGGGTTGTCTGGAGGTTGTGGTGCTGGATCTTTAAAGTTTTGATAAGAACTATAGTATCAATGTCATGACTCAGGGCAGTGCAAAAGTAGCATAGAGATAACATAATAGTAATATTTTGCCTAGTAGATAGATCACAACTAGGAAATGGAACTGCATGAACACATGCAGACATAGAGTCTCAAAAGCCATGTTGTTTATTAAAAGTTTCAAGACAGAATTACCATCTAATGTAATTTTGGTTTCTAATTTCCGTAGAATTGCAATTCATAAAAAGAAAACTGCATGAAGCCTTTTATATGAAAGCAAAAGAGAAAGGCAGAGACAGAGTGAGGCTGTTCACCTCATACGAACATTGAAAAATAAACTTTAAGTCAAATACAGGGGACTATGCTGAAGATTACAGCAGACACCAAGGGCAACAGAAAGAGACTGTAGAAAAAGTTTTCCTACTGTGTTCTAGTTACCTGTTTTGCCACATACAATGTTCTTCAGGATGCATAACCACAGTATGAAATGTGTATTCATTCATGATCAGCCATCCACAGAATATTCAATGGATGAATAGTTGAAAAGCAGTTGAGGCTACCTGAGCAGGTGAAAAAGAGTAAAAAGATATCATGTGTTTGAAGGCTGGCAAGATAAGACTTGGCACATGGCTGCAGGTTCCTATAGTGAGAAAGATAACTCCGTAAGAAACATTTCTTATGGGGCATTAGAAACCTTCAAAATTTTGGCTAAGTGCTAAGACTTTGGGACCTTCCTTGAAAGCAGGTACTGCAAATGTCTCAAAGAGATTTGATCTGATAAAGAATAACCTTTGTTGTGTGAAACTCTTTTTCACTTCTGGGTAGAGGGAATGAGAGAGAGACAATAGATGTGATAGAGATCCTTCATGAGCAGGACTTTGGGATCTGTGTGCAAAAATACATACACACAAAGTACATCCATGCCTGTGATACAGTTAATGGCTCTGAAAAAAAAATGCAATTCAAAATAAATCGAAATCTATTTGGAGGTTGCTCTTTTTTTTCCCCTCTCTCTTTTTGGAAGCTGCCAGATTTAGGTTCTCCCTTTTAACCATAGGTGCCAAAACTTTATATTTTCCAAGTGAAAATTCCACTTCTGCCATGTTCACCAGACTTTAGGAATGAGCACTTTAAGAACCCTCCTCCTTAGTGTTAAAGACTCTTAACAAAATCACTGTTACTCGAGTAGCAGAAATAACATTGAGTTAATTGCCTATCATACGGTTTTGTAGTATCTGCATGAACTGTCATTGGTGTACTGTTGTGAGTTGACCTGGCTTTTGAAAATATTGCCCTTAAAGTCTGGCACATTTTTAGAACCAGGCTGTCAGTGAAGGAAAAATGAACTGGAACATCATAATCTGCTTCAACCATAGTAAAGAGAGAGACATCTGGTAGGCTACTTGGCAGTCAGCCAGCAACGAAGACTTGAATTAAAATGATGAGCATGTTCTCAGGAGTATGCCTCTGAACTGAAGAAGTTATAAGTCTCGGCTGTTTCTTGGAAGTTGGCTCTAAGTGGTGGCAGTGGGCCCTTCATCCTCGCACTGTGCGACGTGTTTTCTGATGTTGCATGGGCTATAAAACCACCATCTTAAATACACCTGTAGAGAGTCAGAAATGGAACAAAAAGTGAGTTAGAGGAGTAAGAATGGAACTGTTTCACATTTAGTAGAGCTACATAGAAACTAGGACAACCTTCTCTGTCTAATGGAATTGATCTAACTTTCCAGTCAGGCTGGAGAAGCACCCTGATGTCCTCCATAGCTGGTCTTACAGGTGTCCTAGATAAGCCTATGATTTTCCTGGGAGATAAAGGGTTCTGAGATTTCTGACTATAAAAGCCAGGGCTGCCTATTTTACCTCCCAACACAAATCACCAGCTCCTACTGTCTTGGGTGTCTAACAAAGGGACAGGAATTGTGCTGGCCATCACTTCCCCGAAGAATCGCTAAAATAGAAATCAATGCCCCAGCTGCAAGCCCTTTCAGGAACAAAGCAGTGAGGAAGGAAAGCTGTATTAGGTGACTATAGACTGTAGCAGATTTCTGTTATTTTGGTTTCAAAGAAAATTCCTAGCTGTGATTTGGCTTGTGGTCAGCAAGTGAGTGAAATTCCAACAGTGGTGGCATCCAGATCTGGACGCCACTAACCCAGCACAGTTCTAACTAAATGTGCTGCTAGACAAGATTCTCATCAGCCCATCTGCAGTCAAAAAAAATGTAATAAAATGCATGCTCTAGCCCAATTTTGGAATTTAAAGGAGCAGGGGTTATCCAGTAGATGTGCTGTATTTAAATAAGAGGTTGGACACAGCAAAATGTGTCACCTAATGAGGCAGCACAGAAGTTTCTACATAAGACCATTTAAATTTGTAATGGTAATTGCTTTATGGCATTGTGAGGTCATTACAGTTTGAGACTAAGATGGCCAAATTGTTGCAGGGAAGATCTTTAGAGACCCTCTTACAAAGCCATTACAAGGCAGTATTACACACACAAAGTGATTTCAAAGCATGACTTGGAGAAGGCCTCACTACAGTGCTCTTGTGGTAAAATCACATTGTGAGACTACAATAGGAAATAAGACTGCAGTGCAAGTCTGTGGAGATTAGACTCAATTATGATGTCAAAACAAACTGAAACAATGTCAATGCAAGTTATACCATTAAGGTTGAAACTTAAACCTAAGAAAGCAAAGAAATTCTGCATTAAACCTGCCACATTACCTTTAAATCACACCCTTGTGCTAAGGTGTTGCAGCAGGTAGAGACCTCTGTTAAATTGTCTCTCAGCTCTAGGTATTGTTACATACTGTAGATGATATCTGTACAAAATCGTTGTAGCTTCACTGCACAAATATTTAAGTGATTAACCTAAAGTTTTTAAGCTGTAACTGAAGATTCTAAAAAACTCAGGGTTCTAGAGAGAACTCCAGGTTTTAACAGCTGATATTTACTTGGGTGTGTTTTGTCCAGATTTTATAAGTGTAAAGGCCCTATCCCTTGCAAAAAATA
Source organism: Pardalotus punctatus (assembly GCA_013400915.1). NCBI lineage: Eukaryota > Metazoa > Chordata > Aves > Passeriformes > Pardalotidae > Pardalotus > Pardalotus punctatus. Next base: position 181,641 of record VZTX01025953.1, on the reverse strand, counting down.
AATTGAACAGTTTAGGCACTCTGAGATGAAATAGTTGTTTCCAATGCCCCTGGGTTGTTTTTTTTCTTTAATAGGAATATCCAGAGCAGGCCAGATTGTGTCAAAATATACTAGGGGATGCTCCTTCTCCTGACAGTTTACAGCCTGGCTTGAAATAGGAGGTAAAGAGTATAACAGAACACTGATTTTTGCAATGTGTTTTGTAAGAAAGGACCACTGCTGAGAGAAATGTAGGCATGTACTGGGGCCTGCCTGGGTGCAGCAGACTGTGGGAGTTTGAACCAAGGAAAATATCTTAAATCATCCAATGGCCACACAAACTCTCCACTTCAGCTTTTCTCTTTTTGGCCATTGGAATTATGGAAGTGTAAATGGTGATGGGCTGCAGATGTAGCTGATGTAAGCTGGCTGATCCCCAGTGACTTCAGTGGGGTCCCATCCTTTTGTGTCAGCTGTGGACCTGGCCCATAAAACCTATGCAGAGTTTCCTAGAGAGTGCATCAACTGACAGGGAGCCGATAGTCTGTATGTCATCTTTTATTCCCAGACTTAGTATAGCTGTATGAACCACTTTGGGCTGACTCTGCAGGGCTCCCACAGACATTTTATTCCTCCAGTTTTGTTTGTCTTGTGCTTGGTAACATCTGAGGCCTGTTCTGAGTTCTGTCCCCAAACCAATGCAAACCCCAACCCAGCTCCTTCCAGATCAGCTCATTTTGTAATCCCAAATTTCATTCAGTGTCCATACATCTCTAAGACATGGATGAGCTTGGCTCAGGTTGAAGGGATGATAAACTCCTTGGTTTCTGCTGAAGGATTTTCATGCAGCTGTAAATAGGTATCCACTGTATTGGTTTCTTAAGACTGGTTCTTTCTGTTGTTTTATATTGGTGACATCCACTGTGCTAATTATACCAGCACCACCATCTGCATATTGATATCATTAATTAGTATAAAGAGTCACTCCCCTAAAATACATGGCAGTGTCTCTCTGACTCATTTGCCATGAGGGTAATATAAGTGAAGTATGACACCATAATACACCATATTTAGCCCTGAGCTGTAATCATCTTTATTAATTGCTTAATGTAGCAATGCCTTCTGCAGGAAGTGCCATTCTGCAAGGCCCTGATTAGCTCCTCAGAGGTTCAAAGGATCCACATTTCCCCAGGAAATCACATGCAAGGACAGACACTCAGGATCTTTGAGGGAGAACTCTGAATTTTGCCAGCTCAGGCCATTAGTACAGTCTATGGCCCTAAATAAAGACAGCTCACAATAACTGTGGATGCAGGTGCTGGGAAGGTCTGCAAACAGCTGCTAGCAACCAAGAAGCTTCTTGTGACAGAAAATCCCCAAGGTTCCAACTGAGAAAGCGAGCCCTGGAGCAAACAAACACCCACCTGGCACCTCCAAATAATTCTGGAAAATGTTCAGGCCTTGTTTGTACTCTCAGTGAAAACCCATGTTATTCTCAAGATCAAAATAAGGATTCAGTGAAAGGGAAAGAGAGACATACAGTTTGGAGAGAAAAGTAAAGGATGTAAGAAAGAGTGGAGGAAAGCAAAAGTAACTAAAAGGGAGAGGAGGAGAGCACTCAGATACCACAGCAAGGGGTCCAACAAAGACTCTGGAGGATGTGAGGTCTCGGAGACACCACAGGAAGGGGAAGAGCAAGACTAAGAAACAGTAGGAGAGAACAAGACTGGGAGGCAACAAAGAGCAAGAGGGGGAGAGAAAGTAGGGACATGATGGTGAAAATGTTCTCTCTTCAGAAGTACACTGAAAGATATGACTGAAATACCTTCCCAAGATGAAAAAAAGGGGACTAGTGCAGGTTTTCAATAGATTCTTTCAAAGTAGCATTGCTGGGAACTACCAGGCACTTCCAAAGACAATTTATTGCCTATCACTGATGGATTAGTGCTCAAAAGGAACATTCCTTAATGTTTTCTCATGGCTCTGTCAGTCAACGGTCAATGGAGGAGCTTGTGCTGCTGGACGCGTCTGGCAATACAAAGGCAGCCTGACTATAATGAAAATGATCACTATATAACTAAATATAACTATTTTTGCTACATTAATTTGCTGACAACTGGAAAGATATTCCTTAAGCAGATGTCACAGACAATGCAGATCTTACAGTATCACTGGCCTCATTGCCAAGATGCATCCACTTGGCTCAATAGAAAGCCAAGTTTATGTTGGGACCCAAAATTTATGATCTGTCTGAACAAAAATAAGTTTTAGTTATTCACTGCTTTTGGGCTGCACACAGGGACTGTGTCAAAGAGCCACAGTGTGAAGACCAGCAAGGCTTAGTTCTCCCATCCTAGTCCTGTCATGTTCCCCAAAGCCATGGCCAAAACAGTCTAGAACTCCCACTGACTTGAGCTGATGGCTTGATCAAACAAGGCTCAGACTAAACCTGAGAAAGCTAGAGGCATATTTAGGCTTCTGTAGATTAATATATACACTGAATCTGTGTTTGTACCCTTGGCAGTGTCAAGGCATATTTAATGTTCATTGAAAAGCCTGAACTGTGACCTTTAGTGTCTATAATCACTTCCCTGAGGAACCGGCTTTTACTTGATTGACTTACAGGTAGTCAAATGGACACCTCTCTGACCCATTCGAGAGGCTGGTCAGGTGAGTTAAACGTGATTGAAAATTCGCTTTTCCAGACACTCGAAGATCTTGATGCCTCAGGTCATTAATAAGAGTCACATCAGGGCCCCAGCTTTGCACGTGTCACTGTTGTGAGACAGTATTACTCCCACTGACACACAATGTTCAGCTCACTCTTTCTTCTGCTGCAGAAATGGCAGATTGCCTTGCACACAAGATAAACTGCCCTGGCTCTGTACTAAAGCCTGCAACATGGCAAGGTGGCTAGCTGGTGATAGAGGAGGTGGCACAGCAGCACAGGCATGCTGTGGGGCAGGCGATGGAGGGGAGACATGCAGAATTACAGCACAAGGAGAAGCCGTGTTAGTAACAGGCAAGCAGGAGCAGGCAAATCCCAGTAGACCACTTGGAGATTCATCCTTACATGTCTTCTACCATTTTACTTAAGGTACCATTAATGTGGAATAAAATATATCTCCAAAGAGAAGAATTGCCTCTAAAACAGTACCATTGTTAATGTTTCTATTATTGATCTGCACCCAGCTGTTGTGTGTGCATCTATGGAGCCGCTTGCTGTTTCGGTTGCTGCAGACTGCATCTGCTGTTGGCATGTTATGAACTCACACGCTTTAAGCAGCACTAATTTGAAGTGAATGCCTTATAAATAATCCATGCAAACAATCTTTGGCATTAATACACATTTAGTGATACTAAACCTGAGCAGATAAAGTTCACAGTGGTCCAAGAAGAAGACCTAGATCATTTGTGGCCTTTAAATCCCCCTCGGGCTTTAAGAGTAGAGAGAAGAGAGAGGCCATGTTCTTCATGCCATCTCCAATTGCATTTCCTCCCCTGTTTATTTTTCTTCTCCTTCCTCCCCCAGTGAAAATATTCACTCCAGTTTTACAGGGAGGGGAGTGGAAAATGAAGGAACTTTTCTAAAAAGTCTTTTCATGTGTTCGTAAGGCTGGACTGAACTGGATAACTGGAGGCAGTGAAAATAAACACGAATTTAGGCTGATGCATTTAATCAGAAAGTATGGCTTAGGTTATAATTACACTGCTCAGACACATAATTAATGGGTCTGAAAAATACAGGTGTACAGTACTGACTGAAAGACCTCTGTCAGTACAAAGAGCGTGGTGATTCTTGAGATTGAGGGCTCAAGTGTTCTGTGTTTTCATTTGAACAGCTGTGTAAAGTGTTTGCAATGCAACCAGTCCTCCTCCCACTTCCAAACTGACTAACTTTTGGGTTTCGCTATAAATTCAAAAAGTTCAGACCTTGATTACCGAATAGGTCATAAGTCTTTGATGGAGTCTCAGTTAGGCTATGGTTTTGCATCAAAATGATCATTTTGGAGAGTTCTGATGCACAACCACATCATAAATGTGTGTAAATATATACAAATACATATATTTGTGTGTGTGTATATATGCATATATATGTATATATTTTAACTCAGCTGAGAGTGGAGAATTTAGGTTCATTTGAACACAGCTCTGAGCAGAATATGGGACATACAGTCCCACATGGGTTTAAACAGAAGTCAATCTTTGTGAAATAAAACTGCTTATTTGTACACACCTCTGCTTGTTTGGTTTTTTCTGACTGTCCCTCCAAAACTAGCAAAGCTTCTCATATTTGTGGAGTAAAGGAGTGTTATCCCCTTTTGGAAATCACATCTTATTGTAGTTGGTGGCACTTTTGCTGTTGACCTCAATGATAGAGCTGAGAGAATTTGCAATGAATAATTAATCTGATGAATTTAGCCTACTTTTCTGCCTGCGGAATATCTGAGGGCAGATTGCACTGTCTTCAAACATATTTATTTGAAATCACTTAACACACTTCCTTAGACTGTGAATTTGTCAAGACTGATTCTCTGGGAGTATCGGTACTGAGCAGCATTCTTGCAGCCTTTGTTCCACACGAGTGCTACAAGAGCAGCCCACCACGGATGGAGGTGTCAGGAATGTGAGGTGCTATTGAGGTAGGAGAGAAAAGACAATCCTGTGCAAATTATGCTCAGCCAGGCAAAGTGCAACTTGTTGGTTTTGTTGGTCAGATGCACTTTCAGAAATTTCACAGAAAATAAAGTTGTATTTGTGTTTCTGAACTTCAAAGTGCAGACAAGTCAAACTTTCCAGTCTGATGTTTAGAGACTGGAGTAAGGCTTCAGCCTTGTTTGGAAGGACTCTAATTTTTCTTCATTGCATTTTCTCCCTGTTTTCCATTTTCCTTTACTTTACAGACATCAAAAATTACTTTTACTCAATGTACTTCTGTTTCATCACCAGTTACTCCTTGTCACAGATTTATTATGCTGTCCTCTTTGCATTGACCAAGGAAATGCATATCAGGGTTTGCCACTTCCCTCTCCTTGGCCAAAATGGGATTTTCTCAGCCATCAGAGCTGTAGAAGGATGTGGGCAATCTTTTTTCACATTACTTAGTTTGCAAACACCTTCCTCAATCTGCTTTGTTCATCCAGCTATTTTCATTCTCCTCCATTTCCCTGCTTTTGACTTGTTTTTCCATAGTGTCCAAATCTTCCTATCGCCTGGTGTTTCTGGTTATAACCACTCCTTAGCAAGGATCAGGGTGGCTGGGAGCAAAGCAGTGCAGGGTGGATTTTCGTGGCACAATTAGTTTGACATGTCCTACATGACCTTTGCACCTTGGAATGTGCTTGAAAATGTGTCTGCCCCACCATCAGGGACTGTTCTGTGAATGCTGCAAGAAATGCAGCCTGCTTGTGGGGTTGTTCAACAGCTTTGGGCTGGTATCTGGCACCAGCAGGGCAGCTGTGTTTGCCCTGATTCTATGAGAGGTTTCCAGCAAAAAGTGGGCACTTACGTACATGCCAGAGGTAGTTCCCAGAAGCCTCTTCTGCCTTGGCCTTTTCAGTGACAACCAGTACTTAAATGGATGCTGATGGAGACAGACCATTTGCAAGGGCATGTAATGACAGGACAAGGGGCAATGGGTTCAAACTGAAGGAGATTCAGCTTTGATTAGACATCACAAAGAAATTCTTTACTGTGAGGGTGGTGAAGCACTGGAACAGGTTCCCAGAGAAGTTGTGGATTCCCAGTCCCTGGAAGTGTTCAAGGACAGGTTGGATGGCACTCTGAGCAATTTGGTCTAGTGAAAGGCGTTCCTGTCCACAGCAGAGGGGTTGGCACTAGATGATCCTTAAGGTCCCTTCCAATCCAAGCCATTCTCTGATTCATTCTATGAACTCAAACAGCAACAGCATTGCAAGAGGGTTTAGAGGAAACAGCAGCCAGGTATTGAGGCTCTGCTCAGTGATTTCCCCTTTCTCTGATTCCCCTCCATTCTCATGTCTTGGTAGCATTCATTACAGCTCTTAGTGACAAAAGATGGAAAAAACAAGGCTCCACATTTATGATTCTAATCTGCAATAAAGCCTGAAGGATAAGGAGCATACCAAGGGTTTGTGAGGACTAGAGGTAAATACAGACCCGAACATGCCTTGGCTACAGATACAGGCAGAGATGGGAGACAGATATTTGGCCCTGATGGTAAAGTCATCAGACTCCCTGAGTCATCAGACTCCCTGCCATGTTTGTCCTCTTTCAGACAGAATTGGGTGTTCCCAGCTTTACAGATTTGCACCATTTGAAACATCAAGTGCATCTCCAGGGAGCTGGACTCTCTTGCACACTGCTCTTCAAATCTCATTCTCAAAATATGTATATGCCATGAAGACCTTGGAAACCACAAGCTGGTTGTGCTGTTTGGCCACTCCAACCCTTCAAGGAATCAAGAAAATAAAACTTCATCCAAGTCAATTTAATCAGCTCCATCCTTCCATCAGCATTTGCCATATCAGTTAAATAAACACGCTGCAAACTCATCTGCTTGTGACTGCCCTTAGAGATAGTCCCTGATGATCAAACTGGTACAACACAAGATCTCAATACCTTTTTGCAGAAGATCCATGGCAAATGGGGGAATTGCATGATATAGGACCTTAAGACAATAATATGACTTTAAGATGTACAAATATGTAAGATTTCTTGGAATTACACACTTTGCATATTTGAATGAGAGTGTTCTGAGAGAATCAAGGAACATTTCAGAGAGATTACAGGGAACACAGGGGAAATTTTTACTTAAAAATTGTATGTATAGAGCCGACTTTAGACACCTGCAGAATAACTATTAAAAATTAAATTACTAAGCCTAAACTAACTAAAATGTCCTAATTCCCCTACCTGCGCCAAATCTTGATCAGCCAGTTAAGTTCCCACGGGGATGCAGCCTTCTGGAAGGTGACGGTGTATTTAAAGCACAGTAGTAATTATTCAGGACTCTACATTTAATGATATCTATGGCTGGCCCAGCACTTTGGCTGTGCAGAGCTACACCAGAGAGTGTATTTCAATCTCCAGACCCGGTCTCTCATTCCCCACGCTTGCAAATCCAGGCATGTTGCAAGGAGGAATGTGCTTGAATGTGGGACAAACTTCTGGAGGAAGTCCTGTCAAGATACATTCCATTCCTTCCACGTTTCCTTGGACCTATGTCCTCTCCGAAAACCCACTCCAAACTTGGGTTTAAGCCCTGCATATATCTCCTGCTCATCTTGCAGACACACATTACTAGGCCATAAGGAAATACTGTCTTATTCTCCCCTGTCTGGAGCAAACCATTGTCATTTTCAGTTGCTATTTGCTCAGAAAACAGTGGCTTCTGGATAACAAGGGCTGACGTGACCCAGTCTGCAAATACTGTGTTGTGGCAGCCTGAAAGATAATGTGTGTTGCCGCTGAATTCACAAAGGAGAAAAACTTTGAAACATTTTAAAAATGCAGGTGCACAAATTACTCATGCCAGGAGCAGCAGTGGCATTTTGTAATAAAATCTTGTGTTTATTCTCCACTGTTGAATACACATACCTTACAGTTCCCAGGAGAGCATCGTCCTGTGCTATCCAATGAACAATTTACAGATGGATTAAATACATGTGCAAAATGAAATAAAACTTGCAGATTTATAATGGGCGTTGGTTATCCTTGCAGTGAGTGAGTACAAATTTCCCATTCATATGAATGGGCCCTTGGTTCACTTTAGAATGTCTGTTTTTTCCTTACTTTTCCTTTTTGTCAAATTTCAGACTGTTCTTCTAAGATATTTGAATATTCAGAATATTACTGGGTTCTCAATACAAAGTTATATAGAAATAATCAGCAAGCATTAACCATAACACAGAGCTTTCAAGCATTTCCTGCTTTGATTGTTTGGTCTTACAGAAATTTGCTTTTCTTGATACCAGTAGCATATCTAGAATAGAGAAAAAGTGGGCCAACAATGTAATAATGTTTTGAGGAAGGTCTTTACTGAATGAATGCTGAGTCTGTGAACTCGAGCAGTAGATAATATAGATAATAATAATAAGGGTTGCTGCAAACTCATCTATTGATTTGAAAATTTCAGTCTCTCTCTCATGTGACAGTTATTGCCTAGGCTCTACATATTAGTTTGAAGAATATCTTTTCAATACGAATCATTTGCTCAAAACTCTTACTGGAAGGCAAGCAGATCCATCTGCCCCAGCTCCTCTGTACCAGCCTTTGGCCAGTCTTCCTTTTCATTTGAAAAAGATCATATCAGTCATCATCTGAGCCAGTTATCACTTTGCCTTTCCTTCCTTATTAGTTCCACCTGCCTCTTACAGAAAAGCATTGTATTTTGCAGAGTGGAGGGGAAAAAAGTCCCATCTTTTAGGTCTGTGAGAATCTTACTGAAGTAAAAGACATGATCCCTGGAGTCAGCAGAGGTTATACTTGCACTGGTATATTTTCACTATTACAGACCATAGGGCTCTTCTGTGAGGAAAAAAAAAGGAAAAAAAAAACCACAAAAAAAAGGGAACAAAAACATACCCTCCAGTATATTATGAATATTTCTCTCCCTTACTATCTGCTGCTGCTAACATCAAGCAATGGCAAGTGTAGATTGATCAGTCATTGTGGGCAGCATGCTGGGCTGATGGATCAGCAGTGGCATATGTGCAGCTGTGCAAGTCTGGTATCAAGGTGTGTCAGCCTGTCTCTGCTACCTTGCTGCCCATCCAAGCCATCTTTTGTTTCTATTGTTGTAGTTCCATCAATCTGGCACACAAAAAGAGGAGTCATGATATTCTTCATTGCAGGTCTGTCTGTCTGTCTCACACCCACCAAGCCCTTGGCAACCATCAGCTCCCCCCAGCTGGAATGGGCTTTGTTTTGCCTTCATGAGACTGTGTTTTGTTCTGAACCAGGCTTTCTTTCACCTGATTAATTTTGGGGGAGCACAAGAGGGGATTTTACTTGGAGTCCTTGATTCTCTTCTCTTACCTGTTTTGCAAACACATAGCACCATTGGCATTAATCCTAATGACACTTAACCTCTGGAGAGATCCAGGACCTTAATGCAAGCGAAGAGCATCAGCTGTGTTTTTCTCTAGTGCTGTGTTTTTCTAGTGATGTCAGGAGTCACAAGGTGGCGTGCTTGGAAACAGAGAAATTCAGGTGACTGACAACATTGAGCAGAAATCCATTCATGCCCCTGGAGAGCCGGAACACCTGACAGACTAGCACACAGGTAAGCATTGCTGCTCAGGAAGGAAAATGCCAACACAAGGTGAGCCATGAACAGAAACAGACTGCAATACAGATAAATCAGAGAGGAGCTCCTTGCAGAATGTTTTTCTTTCACGTGTATTTTGATTGTAAAGACATCTCATTTGTGGTACCAACTGACGCTTTTTTCTATTGGTTTCTTTCACAGGCTTTGACAGGAGGAGGATACTTGATGGAAGCTTCATGTGTAACATATCAGTCCTATTAAGTATAGCAACTTATAATGCTTCTCACTTTCTGTGACACAACATTTATTTAAAGAAGAAAAGAGACAAAGCCACTCAAGACATGCAGAATATTCAAAGTCACTTTCATATAAAATCAAACCCATCACTACATTGGCTCTGCCCTGGATGGGCAGCAGAGAAAAATGAGAGTTTTCTAGGACCTCAGACAAAGCTCATGTATTCTTCTGTCTCCAATGTATGAGGTAATAGATAGACAAAATTAATCATCACCAGGACAAAAACATAAATGAAGATCTGTAGGACTGAAGAACCATTGACTATTGCTTCTGCTTGGAGCTGCTAAGCACATACTCCACTGTAATTTCACTTTTCATTTTGTTCTGTAAGGTGATTTTTAGCATTTAGTTTTGAATTGTCTCTGGAAATAGTCCCAAAACAGCTAATAAAATTGCTTCATTCCATTTTGGTGTATGTTGCACACATCTGACTCCTATTGACATTAGCACTGGACAGGGACAACAGGACGTGTAAACTTTTACAAGGTGGTTCTTTAGAAATAGGTGGTTCAGCTACCACCAAAGCAAAAGCTCACCCAGTGTAGAGCTGCTTTCCACTCTGCTCTCTATCCTCCACAGAGGATACAGATTCTTGGTTGTCTCTAGATTCTCCCTTACATGGCTTTATAGACATTTACTCAGTTACTTAGTGAAGAAAAACTTGACCTTTAAACCTTTCTTGGGATTTAACTTGGTATAGTATGGTTTCTCTCATGAGTTTTAGAGAATTCTGCTCCAAGTCCTTATTGTGATTATTTATTTACATTTGTCAGGCATGTATTTATACACTTAAGAGCAATTAATTTAATTATTTAGTAGGTGGAAGTATGTGCAATATTTGCAATTTGTGTCCCATTTATAATGGCATAGTTTTTATGGACCTGATGTAATTGTGATGTTCAACGTTATTTGGAAATTGAGAGACAGAAAAGCATAGTCTTTCTTAATTTTCCTTTGCCTTTTATTATGATCCCATTATACATACACATGCTGGATGTTTGAGGAGGAGAGGGATGAAGGGTCAGGATGGCAACAGATATGTTGATTTTGAAGCACAATTACGGTGAGACAGCTCGTCCCTCTCCTTCAGGAAAGGTCACAGAAATTGCTACTGCTTGGTGCCTCTGATATGCTGTGAGATGTAGTGCGTGTTACTATCCACACCAGCACATCACGCAGCGTAAACACACTCTGGAGTCCAGCCTCATAGAATATGTGCCCTTTACCTCGAAAGTGTCCTTCCATTTTCCAAGGAGATTGCTGTTTGGATACCTTTGCCATGCCTTACATTAGATTATTCAGACAAGAGAGTGAGAGGCACAAGGAAATTCCACCCGTGATTACTTCACAAAACCAAAAGCTTTGTACGATCAAGTGATTAAAGTACTGAATCAGAGCTAGTTATTATACACTGTGGTGATGCCATAAAAGAAGAGACGCCATACATTTATAAAATACCTTTAGGAACAAAATGTTACCCTACCTTAGTATTAATAATCATTTATATTTTCTTGTAAAATTGTATGTTCTGACCATACCTTTATTTCTGAATAGTTATAACATTTGGAGGAAAAAAATCTTTCTGAGCCATTGTGCCCTAAGGACATTGGGGTCACAGCTGTGATTATAGAGATAACCTTTTGGTTCTGATGCATTCGTTACATGAATTTGCAACTTATTAATTGCAATTGCTTCTCCCTTGAATTAATTTATTTTGTCATTCTTTATTTCAAAAGTAATCAACACAGACTTTATGATGCTTTGTTATTGCTTTTTGCAATTTCTGTTCTTTACTTGTGCATTTAAGGCTTGCAACACCAAATCTGCTTTCACATTCCTACTTGTTTAGAATGAATATGAACATGTTTCACCAACAGACAGGTAAAGTGGCTGGGATTAGAGACAATTACAGATGAAGTGTGTGGCAAATAGCCACCAACCGAGGATCAAAAGGTTTCCTTTTAGTCCCTGCAGTGTATCATCCCTGTCAACACAAGCTGCAATTGTGGCCATGGCCCCTAAATGCCACCATCTGGAGAAGTACATAGGCTTCATCAAAATCAAGCCTCCTCAGCCCCATTTCTTCACTGGTTCCCATCCTAGAGCACGTGATAATTCGGAGATCTTTTTGAAATAAGCAAAGGGCAGCTACCAGCTCTCCAGCCCGGCTCCCACCAAATTCCTCTGGACAGACTTTCATTTCCATAGCTGAGGAAACACTTGCCTGTGTAATTACTCATTTCATCAACAGATATTATGGATAAATTAAGTTGGTAAATGCTTTCAGTTCAGCCTAATGCCCCCATGCTGTAGGCTTCTCTGTGCTTTTGTTTCACCACCTTGCTTTCAGTGGGAGATTTTCACTTCTTTTTTGGAGTGCTCAGAGGGCTAAAGCCCTCTCATGAGCACTGTGTACTGTGTCACATTCCTCTACAAACCCTGACAGAGAAACCTTGGACTGCTGCACAGCACTCACCAAGAGCATCATGGCTCCATTTGCCACTGAAAGACCAAACTTACATTCAGATGCTCCATGGAGCTTTCCTTGGAGGCCAGCTAGGGCTTGAAACATGCTTTACTTATAACTTCTCAGCCTAAATTTCATATTTTTGTTACAGATTTAACCAGGGACTCCACTAGTACCCTAGCCCAGACATTATCCAGGAGAAAACAAACGGGAAAATCTCCCTCTTTACCATCAAAATCCACAGTAAATCTTCAAATCTACTACTCTTTCACCAAAGATCTTTTTCTTGAAACTCATAAGCATTTATCCCCTCTCTTCAAGCACCTTTTTCATGAATAACCACTTACTGAGGGAATTCCCTGTGGGGACAATCGTTCTGCTTACAGAAGGAACCTGGCCTCAGATGCTTTGTGGATAACTAGCCCTTTAGAACTGGGAAAGAGATGCAGCTCCCACTCTAAGATGGCTGTTCCTGTCCCTCCCTCTCATCAGCTCTCCTCATACATGCACCCCTCCTCATATTAGCCTGGTCTGTGCTTTTATCCTTTTAGATTATCTTCTCCTTGGGGCAGGGGCTGTGTTTTGGTACATTTTTGTGAAGTTGGTATAATCAGAGAGCTCTGATCCTGACTGGAGCCTCTTGGCACTACTGTAATATCAGTATTATATAACAGTTGAGGAAATACCACATCCTGACTTGTGGGAACTCTTCCCTGGCCCTGTCCTGCTCTGCCCTCCCCTCCAACCTCCCCCACCCATTCCCGCCTAGTACCTTACTCCTTTTGTTCTCAAAGCTGGTTGCTACTGCATTTTTTACACACAAACACATGTGCAGAAAGACCAAGATGTAGGCATTTCACCTTGATTTTTTCAAAGAGTTGTTTGAAGCCATTTTATGTGGCCCAGGGTGATGAATTAGTGGACAATGTGTGCATGAAAGAGCGAAGGGGTATGATAAATGGCACTGATTGGTGTCTAACTGTAGCTAATATTATACGTATTTTTTTCCACATCCAAAAACATCCATTAAAGGAACATTAAGGTTGCAAAGCAAGAACAGAAGAGTCTGGAAATTAAAGAATTAAGTCTTTCTTAATCCTGTGTTCATGAGATTATGCAGTATGAAGTAAAGCATGGAATGTGAGAGGACAAAAAGGAAGAACTCTTATTTCATATTTGATCTTTTTTAACAGTCCCAAGAATATTGTAGTGTTACTGTTTCTGCTCCCAGTCATAGTGACAGCCACAAAAAAATTTTCCTGCCCTATCTGTTGCCTCCCACTTCAAGCAGCCAGGCATTGGTTTCTCCTTTAAAACTAGGAAACCACACCAACTTAGATTCCTTCCATCCAGCTCCATCCACATGTGGTTCTTGTTACCCACGACGCCCGTAAAAAGCATTTGCTTTTTTCCAGCAGTTCATGTTTCCTCCCTTTCCCTGACTTTCTTAAGAAACCACTCTCTTCCTTAGTTTTTTTTTCCTCTGTAAAGAGTCAAGCAGAAGAGAAAGTGCACAGGCACAGGATCCCTGGCTGTTCCTGCCTGGGAGGTGCTTCTGAATACCTGCTGCAGTGTCTGGTCAAGTAAACCCTGCTGAAAGCTGGGGACAGTGAGGAACAGCTATGTGAGGTACCATGTGTGACAGTGAGGTAGCAGTGAGAAACAGCTATGATGCTCTGTAGTGGGAATCAAGCCACTGAGAGGTCTGAATTTCCAAGCAAAGAAACCACAGGAGAGCAGATGAGCAGAGCCAGAGCTGGAGCTGTATGCAAAGATGGCTTTGAGGTGTAAGGATGAGAATGGGGACATAACACCAACTTACTAACCTACTGTGGAAAACCATTGAGAAGGGGAATGTCACAATGAGAATCAACTGAACAACAGATCCCAGAGGGTCATCATCAGTGGCACAGGGTCTAGTTGGGGACCTGGCATTAACAATGTCCCCCAAGATTCAATACTGGCTCCAGTATTGTTCAACTTAACCACCAATGACTTGGATGAAGGGGCAGGTCCTTCTTCAGTAAGTTCCCTGATGACACAAAACTGGGAGGAGTGGCCAATACCCCAGCAGGCTGTGCAGCCCTTCAGAAGGACCTTGACAGGTTGGAGAGCAGGACAGAGAAGAACCTTGTGAAGTTCAGCAAAGGCAAATACCTGGAGAAGAATAACCCCATGCAGCAGCACAGGCTGGGGGACAAGCTGCCAGTAAGCAGCTTTGTGGAAAGGACCTGAGCATCCTGGTGGACAACAAGCCATCCATGAGCCAGCAGTGCCCTTGTGGCCAGGAAGGACAATGGTATTCTGGGGTATATTAGGAAGAGCATTATCATCAGGTCAAGGGAGGTGATCCTGCCCCTCAGCCCTAGTGAGGTCACATCTGAAGTTCTGAGTCCAGTTCTGGGATGCCCAGTACGGGAGAGACATGAAGAGTTCCCAGAGTGGGTCCAGCACAGGGCAACAAAAATGATTAAGGGACTGGAGCATCTCTGTTACGATGATACACTGGGAGTTGGGCATGTTCAGCCCTGAGAAGAGACAAGTGAGAGGGAACATCACCAAAGTGTATAAACATCTAAAGGGAGGTGCCAAGAGGATGGAACCAGGCTCTCCTCGGTCATGCCAAGCAATAGGACACGAGGCAACTGGTGCACAGAAAGTTCCACCTGAACATGAGAATTTCTTTATTGTGTGGGTGAGCAAGCACTGGCACAGATTTCACAGACAGTTGAGGAGTCTCTCTCACTGGAGATATTCAAGAACCACTGGGATGAAATTCTATGCAATGTGCTTCAGGATGACCCTGCTTGAGAAGGGAGGCTGGACCAGATGACCTCCTGTGATCCTTTCCAGTCACATCCATTCTTTGATTCTGTGATTCTGTGATTCTGTGATTCTGTGATTTTCTTATGGAAAATAATACCTGAAACACCAGAACAAATGATCCAACACTGAATGAGATGGGAGGAGAAGGAGAAAAGGAAACAGATACCTACAAGCTCTGACACAAGATGGATACTTTTAATGAGAATTAAAAATGAGATAATAAGGAAGAGATTATTGAGATAATATGGAAGAGATTATTGAGATAAATACGTCCACCTAATAGACTTAAAGAAATGTGTCTGAGTAGTAAAGACTCAGGGAATATGTAGAAGCAAAATATATCCAAAATGTTGGACAAGGCTCACACCAAAGGAGCTTGGGAGTCAAGGCAGAGCAGGTTTCTCTCAGCCACAGAGAGGTTCTAGATGAGAACAGTGTCTCACTAGTCCCTTTTCTCTGGCAGCAATGAAAGTGGAATCTTGTCCACAAACATCCAGGGTGTTCACCATGAGGACTTTGGGGTCTTAGCTGTCTTTTTTCTAGTGCCCCAGCTTTTTCTGTGGTGTGAAGAAATCCCTTTGTGGAAACTTGGACTTAATGCTCTTCAGCTCATGTAGAGTTAAGGACACATTTTCTTTCCAAACTATAGTCCAATGGTCTAATACAATATTATCTCCTACTCCTAGAATGTGTTAATTTGACACTGTCTGCTTCCTCCTCTGTACTGCAAATATTGTTGTGCTGCCTGCAAAGGTGGCAATCTGGCATAATTTCAAGGGATTTCTTGCACCTTCTCCCACCTGCTGGTCCTTAGTTGAGCATGTGCTGTTAGCTCAGCACGGGCAACATCCTGGGTCTTTTCTGGACTGTTCTGGCCTCCAGTTTCAGTTTTATAGTAATATTGAGTTTCTTTGTATCATGTCTAGTTAGCCATAGGAGAGTGCATCCTCCATAAGCTATGCTGTGATGCATTCTAATGTTTTCTTAAAGGATTAATTTGAAATCTGCCAGTAATCACCTCCAGTTTGTTTTGGTCACAGTCACAGTCTTATCAGGTCTCAGGTAGCCTGCAGAACTGTAAAACTTAGTCTTCATCCTGAACCCAGCCACAAACACCCCTGTGATTTTTTTCCTTCCTTTTCATTTTGTTTAATAGCATTCTTCTCCTGTGTTTCATTCTTACATGAAGTACGGAAACTCCTCAAATTTCTAAAATACGGCTTCACAATCAGCCTTTGCTCTCTAACTTAACTGCAGTCTGGCACACACACCAGTTACTGCTAAAAATAAGGCTGCCTTATGATTGCCCCCACCACTTGCAGAAACAGAAAGAAGCACTCTTTAAAGCTTCTCCAATTGTACTCTATATTCCCAAAGCATTTTAATGCTTACAGGACTTGCACTGCTTTTCTTTTTCTTTTTTTTTTTCCCCTGCCTTTTTTTTAACCTTTTTTTCTTTTTTTTTTTGGCGCAGAAGTTGTTTTTGTTATTGACTTTGACTCCTGGTGCACTGACTGGCCGTTCTGGTTCTGCCTGTACCACACAATCCTCAGCAGTCGCGCAGCCACATCATGAGACAAAAGATAGGTTACAAAGAGCTGAGTTGTCTCAGTGCTTTCCCTTCAGCTCAGGTACAGGGTAGACATGCCCTTGTTCATAAAGCTCTTGTGTTGCTTGTTGTTTGATCACAGATGGCTGCATATAGCCATAAGGTCTTCTGCAATGCCCCATCTGGACTGCCCTGTGGGGGAAGCTCAGCTCCTTCGAGGCTTCATCTTCTGCAGCACAGAACATGCTGCAAACACTCAGAGGTTTCAGCAGCAAAGGTTCTTCCAAGCACAACACAGGTTGTTTTTACTATAAGTGCTGACTTTAAACAGTATATAATTTAGCCAAAATATGACAGATTTATGTAGGGCACAACAAAAGCAACTCTCAGTACCAGTTTTCAAGATTTTATGACCACCTGTCTCGGAATAACTTCTGGATTCTGTTTTGGATCATAAAATGTTAGTAAGTGAATGTGGAGACTGTTCCCATAGCCTTTCTGAACTACCTGCCTGTGATTAATTATGGACAACTCTGAACGATTGTACCTCTCCGCCAACCTCCATGTTTGCGCAGTGACTAACATGGTGATGTCAGTTCTCACTAATGTATTTGCCAATTAGGAAGATTTAGTGTGGTGACTGAGGATAGCAGAGCATTGGTGGCAAATCTGTAATTGTCCAAGTCAAATATCTGAGAACTGGGTGTTAGAAAATGTGCTTTAGGTTTTACCTTCATGTGGGTCTGACTGAATCTCTCTGCAACAGCTCAGTTTGTATCACATCAGGACACATCAGTCACATCTTATTATGTCACAGCGAATCACTTTCTGGCTTACCATAATACTTAATCAACAAACACAATGCCATGTGCCACCCTCCAAAGCATCAGTCAAGCAAATGCAATCAAGGAAATGTCTTGATTTTCTTTGGATGCATGCAATGGACTGCCAGCATTGGTAGTACCTCACAGCTCCACCAAGGCAAGCAGTTCATTATGCAAGACCCCAATAAATGCTGCAGAAAGCAACGTTCTTCAACAAGCTTACAAATGGGAAACAAAACAATCTGACTGTGCGCACACACGCGCGCGCGCACACACACACACACACATACATCAGCGCAGAGCAGACCTCAGTGAACCTGACAGGTTCACAAATGCCCAGTCCACCAAACCAGGCTGAGATATGTGCACCACTGCTGGCGTGTGAAATACTTCAAATGATACTTGGAGGCAGCAGTCTTCAACTGCCTATATCAAGGCAGTAACCCTGTAGCTTGTGTAATTGCCTCTGTACAGGAGTTCGTGTTCAGCCGTACCTCCCTCTGTGAAAAAGTTGAGCTGCAGGATAAGAGCTTTCACACAACCAGCTGCTACCAAGCAGCAGATTAGCAGGTAATCAGTCGTGTGGTGGTAACTTTGTCAGCTCCCAGAGTCTTGCTGTGTCAGGGGCAGATGGCTGAAGTGTCAAGGTAGGTGCATGAGGGGCAGGGGTAGATTGGTGAGGTATAGGGTTGAATTAGCTGTGGGGAGAGGGGAATGGGACCAATATTGCCCTAGGTCACCGGCTTCAGAGAGCGGTGGTGGGAAGGAAATGAAGGTAGTAATATCATAACCCCCATCTGAGGGAGTTTTGTGTTCAGCAGAAAGGGAACAGAGGCTTTCACATGCCTGTGCAAGGCTCAGCCTTGTACTGCTGCTACCCACACACCTGAAAGGTTGAGAATTGCAATTTCCTTGGGTTCGGGAAGACGCCAGGTAGCCCATGCGAACACCATACTCAGAAAGCTATCAGCAAGCTGTCTCATTCTCCAGCATGGATAAAAACAACAGCATCCAAGGTTGGCAGACTGTCAGGACGCAATGCCAAGTCCAAGTGGCTTAAAAAAGAACCAGCCATATCAAAGCTACTGTGGAAGTTTTACTTCACTGCTTCTTAAAGTGCACAGTTTTATTTCCATACAGTGAACCCCAGCTACTGGGTTTCATATTTGGAGAAAACCTAAATCCCAGTAAGAGAGAGAGAATCCGACCTTATTAATTTCTATACTCACATACCCACACTGTACACACAATCACTCTGATGAGAGGCAGTTGTATGCTTTGGCCACTTTATGCCAGCTACACAGACACAAAGAAACTGTCCAGGGAAATAACTCTGACAGAGAGGGGTTTATCTGGCAGCATTTATCTAACACTGCCTCTGCATTCCCTTTTCAGGACCTCACTTTGTCCTCCACCCTCAGGATGATGGTGGAGGAAGGGATTAGGGAATAGAAGGAGAAGACCAGAAAGGAAACATCGCCAGGGAATACTAAGTCTTCAGCTTTTCTCTTCCTGACAGTAGTCCCTCAGCACTGGGGATGTGAGTTACAACAGCCCTGTGAAAAGAATAAACCAGTCCTACGAGGACCCAAGAGCAGAAAAATAAACTGACAACACCCTGCACTTCTGTGACATTCCTGAGCTGTACAAATCACTTGCCCAAGTCCTCCTATACTGCCTCCCTCCTCCAGCTATGCAGCACTGCCACAATGTGCCACAAATCCACAGTGCTTGGACAGCTGGTGGTGGATGGGATTTGGCCCAATACATGGATATTATTTGAGAGGTTTGTTGAGTTTTTATGTTTACTCACTGCATACAATGGGCCAATGTTGCCATCGCCACATTACTGTCACAGAACTTTTTTTTTTTTTACTATTATTGTATTTATGCCTTTCTTCCCCTGCAATGCTGTAATAAAGAAAGGAAAATCCAGAACAGGACATGTGTTATTTAATATCTGTGTCAATGTCAGAATGCAGGCATGCTTTTATTCTTTTGCCTTTTGCAATGAATGTGTGATATCTGATATATTAGGTATTAATAAAGCAGACTGCTTTATGCTGTTTATATTGGTAATATGATTCTGGATCTTATCCCCAGCTGAGAGGAGTAGGAATGTAGATTTTCCCTTGTATATTATTGCCCAGCCATGGCTAATCAAGTATACAATATATTTGAATTTTTGTGTATTGTTTTATTTTTGATTGACTTTAATTAGAACCAGCTCCCTATATAATAAGTAGACATATTAAATGAGGAAGGGAGGGAGCAATAGCTAAAAGGCATAGAGCATGTGACTAAGTAAAATTCAATAAAGAGCCCAAATGAATGGTGCAGCCTTGCACTTCATCAACAGTTTTGAAGTATTTCACCCATAATTGCCAGCACCAATCCCACCCGTGCCTACAGCAGTGGTCTGTCCCAGAGGCACCAGTACCACACAGGGCTGAGGATCTCCATCTGCATTAACCAAGGGGTTTATGGGGAATTGCAAAGAAGAGGAATTTCAAAAGTGTTATAACACAGAGTGGAAAGCATTGTTTCCTCTTGACCGTGGCTGAACAGTGAAATTTAGAGATATGAACTGGTTCAGATGAAATAAGTCTCTGTTGAAGCTCTGCTTTGAAATTACGCATAAGAAGTTGTGCACGTCCCTTTGTCTTTCCTCATACACATTTCCCAGTTTCTCACAAGTTTTCTTCTGGATTATATTCAAAGTCCCGCTATGACTATTGTCAGTGACAAAACTCAGATGTCATCAGGCACCTTCCCACCGAGAGAAAATCCTCTTTGTTCGAATGTCCAGTTCTTCTCAAGGAATGTCTAATACTTCCATTAATTCAGTCAGCACTGACCTTAATTTGCTTGCTCCTGGATAGGTGATCTGATCACATAAACCACTCACACAAACTCCTGGGTTTATCCTGCTGAGGAAAAGAGCGGCTGGCCTGCCTAGTATCACAGCACTTGATGCCTGTTCTGCAGGGCTTTTTGCATAACATCTGGGGAGCGCCTACTTCTAAGGAAGTTTGAAAATGGTCCCTTTCATCAGCATCAGATCCCATTGTATTCAATGAGAGCTGCAGGTGTTCTGTACCACTTGGGGCCAGACCCTTCATCATAATAAAAAGGCCAGATTTGAGCTGGAAACTCTGTCATTAAAACTGCCTGTAGTGTATTAGTAATCTGCTGAACCTCCTAGAGGCCCAGAGAAACCTTCTGCTGCGTTACTTTAACTCTTTGTGATTATCAGAACAGTGAGCATTTAAGAAGGGGCACATTAAATTCATGTCACATCCCTTCTCCAGGTTACCCAAAGACTAATAGACCCAACAAAACCTTTCTTGGGAATACAAAGTAAAAGGAGCTCTCTCTGTATGAGATAGCAGTGACTGTCAGAAGGGTGCACAATGTTGTTCAGGATGACTGACAGCCTCTCCCTCCATTTTATTATTTTACAGCTATTTTAATGTACTGAACACCTGGAGATGCTTATGAGAATTTCCAAACCATTTTTAGTGCCTCTAATCCACAAACTGAATCCATTAGCTGCCAAACTCTTCCCAAGAAGCAAGCACCATTTTGTGCAAGGGTGTTTAGCACAGGGTATGGGGGACACTTCTGCTCCAGCCATGGGAAATGTGCTCGAGGGGAGGTTGCAGTCCTGAGGGCACCCTGATGACTTCTGTTTTTACTGGATAAAATCACAGTGGGAACACCAGGACAGACATGGGAAGGGAGCAGTACCACATGGAGACCCATTCTGGTGGGTGCCCATGGAGGGTAAATCTGCTGATAGGCATCATGTGGGTCATCTGCTATCAGGGCAGTGATGTGGAAACATGAAAACAGTGCAACATGGTCCTGCACTGACAAGAGCCATTGTCTATCTACCTGGCACAGATCAAAATGGTACATTGGTGTTGTGAGATTAGCCGGAGGGATATACAGGAGGAAAAAGAAAGACTAGGCTACTCAGAGAAGGCTAAATGCAATAAAGAGCCTGGCTCTTACTGTCATATTCATTAAAAGCAAATTATTGAATCAGAATAGCTGTTCAAATTGGTTCAACTAAATATTAGGATATGACCCAAATCTTCTATCCAAGCGAACATATGCATACACTTTTCTGAAGCTCAAAAGATTTAGTCAGTCAAGATTTAAGAAAGGGAAGAGATTTGCATTCCTGGGGTAGGTAGTTGTTTATTTTATATTTCAATTTTCACATAAGTGTGTGCTTGCTGGAGTCAGCAAAGACCAGAAATTGTAACCCAAGAGATCTGTGCAGTGTCTTGGATAATCTAAAGATGAGGTTTGGAAAAGCTTCTGAGAAACTTCCAAGAATCTTTAGCCAAATTTTCTAATATTTGCCAATCTCTGTTGTTGGAATGTTTCTCCCTGTCTAAAGGCATGACTTGTACAACTCAAAAAGGTCCACAGAGAGATTTTCATTCCTTTTTCTTTTCCTTTTGCATCTCATGAGATTCTACATGTAATTTTATAATGAGCCAGAGGCCACGTTACTGTAAGCTTGAAGAAACAATTAGGGTTGTGGTCACAGCAACTTGCAGAGGGTGTGATGAATTAATAGCATCATGTAATAACTTGATAATGGCACCGTGTCACAATTTTATCATAGCATATAATATAATTTCTCTTACACTAAAAATGGACCTGAAACAAACCCCAAGATAACCCCAGCCTCTGACACTTGGCTCCTAGTCCACCTCTTTGCAAAGCCAGTTAGATTCTAACAGGCTGTGCCAAAACTGGGGACAGAAGACTATCTATTTTGGGATCGTAACCACGCAGATCCAAAACTTCTCAAAATGCAGCCCTGTCTTTGTTTCATGGAGAGCTTGGTGGTGTGAAGCTGCTATCACTGACNGGGAAGGGAAGGGAAGGGAAGTGTGGCATTGGGTCTCTTGGGTTGGGTCTTTGCCTCCAGTCGTCAAGGGTGTGCAAATAATCCCAGCCCCTGTGGTGCATCCAACAGACACTCCCACCCACAGGTCTGCACAAAACAAGCTCTAATGCAACTTCTGCATGTTTGCATGCTCCTGGTTGCAGTCCTTTGAAGGATGGGAGGTTTCAAGCTCAGGGTCTGAACTGCTCATGGCTGGAGGCTTGAATAGGCTGTCTCATAAAACAAGTACCACTGCTCATTCTGCCAACCTTATTTAGCTTTACTGACAGAGCAGCTGCTTGTGCATCCAGAAGCTGTCAGTCCAACATGAAGAAGGACAGACTTCTCATGCAGTCAAGTTTTAGGGCATCCAAAAAATGTAATACCACCACAAGTGAAAATATAGCCCTTCTCTTTTTTCTTTTTTTGTACTATCATCTTTAGCATTAGAACAGTTTTTGTCCTTCAACCTTATGACTACAACTGAAAACTATTCTAAATGAACATTTCAGGAATTTCTTCTCTTTATCTCAAGCCTTCAGCTCATACAGAAAGCCTTGGAACCTGGTGGTTAAACCAATTCTCCCTTCTTCTGCTGAGGTCTCAAAGGTTATTACTTGTTTTAGAAACCATGTAGCTTTGTTACCACTCTGTAACTCATCGAGCCTTCCCTGGAGATTCAGCCAGACTGAAAAGAACACCCCAGATGTAACCATCAAGAGAGGAAGAAACAATTTCAGAGAGTGGGACATGGGAGCACATTCTTTTCTTGTCCTCTATGTATTTTCTTCTCCTTAAAGATGCAGGGAAAAGGATCATAAGAGCTGGGGGTGGTTCTGCATTGCAACATACCTGACCTCTGGGGAAGTCTGAGCCTTGACAAGGACTCTGGTGTCTCTCACAGCAATGCCCCTCTTGTCACCCCAGTGCTTTGTCTCCCTGTCCTCTCTCCTGCTGTCTTGTGGTCCACCTGGCAATGCCAGTGTTTCAGCATTAGTCCTGTGCTTGTTAAGATGTATGTTAAGATGTATGTCCATTTCCAAAGACACTGTCAGAAGACATGAATTACAAATATTATGATGCATTAAGCTAAAAGACAATGGTTAAATAAGAAAGCTGAATGGTGGGGATCAAGGAAAATAACGGGAATTCCATCAAAAGGAAAGATGAATGAACAGAACTACACTGACATCTGCTGGTCCATACATCAGCGCTGGTATTTGTACTGCCACGAAGGATTGCCGCTGTGATGAGGAAAAAATGACACATTAAACTCAATAAATCCTTCAAAGATACCTGCCATTTCCACCATGCTTACACACCACCTACTGCCCTGCTGCACTCTCTGGGCATCTGTGCAGGATCTCTTAAGGAAGAAGTTTTTATATTTGTACAAGAGTAGGTCATATTTCTTTTTCCTTTTTTTTTCTTGTTTTGTTTTGAGGCATACAGCGTTTCAGGTTACTGGAGCTCTGCATGGACTACTGGATGGACTTACAGAGATCCTGCACAGACAGCCAGTCCACGTGCAGGACCCGGTTCCATACAGTTTGCACTCCAAATCCCTCACGTGGGAAACCACAGCCTGTGGTGCTGCACCCTTGCAGCCCTGTGTATGCACCCAGCAAGTCCAGTAATTCATTGAACTTGCTGTGTAAGAACTGATCAATTCTACAGCACATATGCATTTGGTCTGATGAGTCCTAGGTGCTACATACTCACCATGTAGCCCCTAGGCACTTGTTTCTGTCCAGGAAATTTTGCAGACAAATATGGAAGCAACTGCTTTCAGATTTTCAAATTTTGGCAGATAGGAGTTTATATATTTTTTAATGAAGATATGTAAGGCTTAACTGCTGTAAAGCATAATTTTGCACCTAGGGGATGAAAGTTCTTAAGAAAAGGAGGCTATTAAATTTACCAGAAAATACACACACAGAACTGTGATTCTGAATATCTTACTGCATATTCATCCACCTTTACAAATCTTTCAGGGAGATGTTGGGGTTTTTTTATAACACTGAACCCTCATCTTTCTAAATTGTGAAGAGTAAAATGAAGGCACTCAAAACACATGTCCATTTAGACTCATATATGCTGGGAGGGCTACATGTGGGAAGAGGAAGACTCTAAAGACAGTGGGAAATCATGTTTTTTCCTACAATTTAGTGACTTCTCTACAGTTTGTACATATTGATAAACAAGTAAAGCACAGTCCTTATAACTCAAGCTAAAACAAAGATTGCAACATTTTAATACATGAAAAAATCTATTTAGTTGTTTCTCAGAAAGACACCTCTTCAAAACATTCTTTTCCCTTACACAGTAAGTTAACAATTATATTCTATTTCTTTTACTGAAAAAATAAGTCTTTTGGTAAGCAGCTGATTCACTTGCAAATATGCAACCCGCACCCTTACCGTCTTAATCCGGATGACAAGGGGGTGGGGCTGGACCATCTGAAAAGGAGCTCTCCATCTCCTTTCCAAATCACTGCTGTGGGATTTCTCTGGGTGGATTTTGATTGTTCTGCTTTTACTGCACGCAGAGCATCTTCTTTGCACATCTAAGTGCAGAGGCGAAAAGATCTCGCTGTTCTTGCTGTTGAAAGAGTAGGGCAAAGAACAGACTTGCATTCATACATGAAAACCCAGACATTTGTTGGAAGTCATTGTTCCTTAACCATTACCAAAGAGTGAAAGGAAGCAGCTGGACGAAACAATCAAAATACGTTCCAAAGCACGGATAAAAATCAATTAGAACATTTCTGGCTGGTCCTAATTATTATTAACAGCAATTAAGTTCATCTCATAAAACAATTCTAAGAAAACAAGCTTTAGGCTTACACTACCAAAGCAAATTCAGCCCCAATCTGGCCTCCCTGAGTATTTCTCCAAGTCAGAAGACCTAGGAGGCTTCAGCGACTTAGCTTATCAAAGAGAAGGTTAAGAGGTAACTTGATCAAACACTATTTTTATTTCAAGAAGAAACACAGAGATGATAATAAATTTTCAGTGTACTAGACAGAGGTATAACAAGAGAAAAAAACCATTACCAAACCTGGTAAGAACAGAGCCACTAACAAAGAAAAGGAGGCTGGATGGGATTGTCACCTCTCTGTTTTCAGAAGCTAATGCTGATCCAAATAATCAGAAGCAGGGTGCTTTTCAAACAGTGTTAGGATTTGAAGGGGTTTGGTTTAACTTTCTTCTTTTAATGGGAATATTTTCTGTATTGTGCTACTCATACAAATTTTAAGGTTGTAAAAAGAACGTTCTGTTCATCTGATATTGCTTTGGCCAAAAGATTCACAAGTGTTAATTTTTGAGGTCAACGGATGCTCCTGATTTGAATTATATTGGGGCTTTTTAAAAATCATTCTAGATTTGAAAAACATCCAGCATTGGAAATTCCACTGAAATAACAATACACTGGTTTAAAGACCAATTACTGTTGCAGTTCAAAATGTTCACCTCATTTCCCACTTGATTTTGTCTTGTTTTCTTGATTTACATTCTTGTTATATCTCTATCTGCCAGACTACAGAGTCATCTCTTATTCTGTTTCTGTTTCTTAAGTATTAGCAGTCTGTGATAGAGTTTCTGCCTGTACTCTTCTTTAATAAGCCAAAAGGCTTGAACATCTTCAATCTTTCACTATAAACAGCATCTTCTGTGTTTCTCAACATTTCCAAAGGCGTTTTCCTGAGATCTCTTCACATTCTCAATATTATTCCTAAAGTATTTCCCTTCAGCAGGTAGCTAACATAGACAGCTGGCAGGGCACAGCCAATGCAGGGAATCTCAATAAGCCACAATAGCTTACCCACCACTGGGTAGCCAATTCTGCATGAGCCAAAAGTGCGCTGTACTTTTAAAATACTGCAGCTTGTGTCATTATTTTGTCTTGACAAACAAGGTTTATCATCCAGATTTAATGAGTTATGGAGATGTTATCTGACTAGCCTGGACAAATATGGTACAGACTGTCACTTAGTAACTGCCACAAATGAAAATAAATCCTTACATGTCTGAGTGTTTCTGGAGGTGTGCCACACCCAGCCACACAAATAACAGCTTGCATCAAAGTAATAACAACATATAGATTTCAAAAACAAGACCATGTACTCCACACAAATCTGTCAAGAGATAACTGTGTCTCTACTGGCTCTAGAGATAAGTGCTTAAGTCTCTTTAGGTTTGAGTATCTCAGTGATGCACTGTTCTTGGAAGCTGCCCAGAGACTTCACCTGATGCTGATAAAGGTCTTTTCTTCATTTAGCAAAGGTAGCTGTGTCACACATACATCATCTTTTCTCTGTTGCAGTGGCATTCTACATGCTTTTGAGTTCGTTTCAAGTGGATTTTTTTGTATTTACTGATGTCTGATCTTACTTGACTACAATAATCCTAAAAATGTTCTGGTGGAGGTGTGGACTCCTGATAAAACAGGTTTCTTTCCTTGCTTTCATTTGAAGAACCTGTTAGATGTAGCCCATCTTTGGACAACGGAATGAAACCACTGTCTCCCTGTTTCTGACAACTTCATGCAGTGGCTATAACTGAAGATGCTATCTCAGAAATTCAGATCAGGAATAGGCAAGCTGAAGCCCTGATGAAAATGTATTAAAGCAATTGAACTTGCGCATTTTATCAGCACAAGAGTCTTGACTTCCAAGGCATCTTGCATAAAGCCTTGCACAGACAAACTCCTTTCTGGACACAGGTTTGATCAAAAATAACCCTGGACTAAATCAGGGATGTATTCTGCATTCCATTCAATTAAGAAAATTACTGTGATTGTCAGCAAATGGGATTTCCCAGAACATTTTGTACCAACTTTGTAATCAGTTAAAATTGTAAATGATAAATGTAGTTGTGGATTTATGCAGTAGAATAGATTTTACATTGGCAGCCTTGACAAATATGTCTAATAATAGAAAGGAAAAATATCTTATGTCCTGTGTTGACTCCACAAATGAAGAAATAACAGGGATATGATTAGAAACCTTCCCTAGTTCAACTGAACACTTGTCTCCAACTCAGAGCAGCACCCCACCCTCATTTTCTGGGAATAAATCCATTAATGAATGAATGAAAAATTTAAGCTTGTAGCTAAGTTTTGCATTCAGTAAAAAACGTGGCAAAGGATGGCTTTTATTATCCTCCCGAGTCAGAGTTATAACAACAGTGCAGTTGGCAGACACGAGGTCTGTAATGTAACAAAACACAAAATGCAAAGCCAAATTGGAGAACAATGTGGACAACGGCAGTAAGAAACAAGAGCAGTAATATTACTTACATTCACACTCCCATGACAAACACAGAGCAGAAACTCTGTCTTCAGTGCTCCTGTTTCTAGTGTAGCTTCCTCACTGGGTTTGTATTGACACCAGTGGCACACATCACTCTACTGAAATCACCCAAACAGCTCTTGCCAAGAGCCTGGTGTGACTTCAGCTGGGCTTCATCACTCCCTGGGCAATTGGTCATGACACACATGACCTTATTACAGAGAATAAATCTTTTGCATGTGGGGCACTTCAACCATGTGGTACATATGCAGATCCAGCGTGGAGCACAAGTATAATATGGCAGGCAGATGTTACACTGGATCAGTTACTTTTGTTTCTTTCAGTGTTGTCACTTCTATTTAGACATCACAATGCACATTGCCACAAGACCTGTGAGTTGTATAGTCATACAAAAGAGAAAATCCACAATTCTCCAGATACTGAAAAGGTAGAAATGTCATGTTGCTCAGGAGAAGGTCTCTGGAAGGTAAGACATGGTTATGATAAAATCTTAAGGGTGCTGCAGGAGGCTGAAATGCCTCAGTGGATATGGCTGATGCCTCTGTGTTACCCAGTTAAGGGGATGAGCACAAAAAAACTACTTAAGTCCTTTCAAATAAATCTAAACCACAAGGTATCTCCAGTGTCAAATGCATAATGCAGTCATGATATCCTACTACTTCTCCAAAATAATCATGCCTGAGTAAAGTGGGTAACCTAGACCTCTATACAGCTCACACAGTGAGCAAGGTTCTGTGCAAGCAAAGAGGCATTTAGTGCCTCTCCTCTGAATCTGAAACAGAAACGAGCCAGTCTTCATGGTGACAGAGCAGCTGAGGTGTGCACAGCTCAGAGCTCTGCTTTACGTGTGAAAACACAAATCAGCATGGCTGCAGGCTTTGCTCCTTTTATCATGCCATTTTTCTCCCAAGGCTAACCTAAGTGAAGGTAAAGGTTGGGAAAAAATGCAAACAAACCAAAACAAAAACCCCACAAAAGAACAGTCCCTGATAGAAATATATAGTGGAGAAATAAAAAATGTCCTTTCCTGTGCTCTTAAGAAGTGTTGCTTTCCAGCCTCTTACAGTCGTCCTTTGACAGGGAACTGGCAAAGCAGCCAAGAGAAGGGACAGAATAAATCTGTCATCCAGGGAAGTGGTATTCTGGGTCCTGCAGGTTCACTCTTCACCCTTTTCTTTTTATTTCCTCAGGGGCAGCAGCGAAGGTTGATGATGCTCTGGGCTCCTAGTTCATGGGCCACTGGCTTTTCCTTCTGTCCCCTGCTGGGCCTCTGTCATAATGAGAAGTAGCAGTTTTCAAGGGTAACATTTTACATGCCATAGCTGTCTTATTCTAGGTACAGGAAAGTCTGCACAAGAACTTACGCTGTGCTTGCATGGCTAGGTAAGAATTTCAAATAGTAAAAGTAGTAATAATAAGAAAAAAAATACCATTCATAAAGTATTAATTTATTTCTGAAGAAAACCACATAGAAGTTTGGAGATGAAAATGAAATACACTCAAATTTCATAAGACGTGTATGGCTAATTCCTTTTTTATGAAAATCATACAACACAGATTTGCAGATTATTCACATCTTTCGTTGACACCAGTTGGAATTATTAGGTCACTGCCTTTGGAAATCTTAAATCTTCAAAGAATATTTAAATTCCAATTAAAGGAAATGCTAGCTACAGTCAGTTAAATGGACAGTGTAGTAAAAAATTAAATATAAAATATTTTTAATTCATCACCGTATTTTTTGAATCTCATAAAATAGAATTACAGTTATTTTGAAAAGAGACTTGTCACAAAATTGTCAGTTTCATTGAAATGGTTTATTAGTTTTCTGAAATTTTCCACTGTATGTATCTTTTTTCTTTTCAGAAAAAAGAAAATTACCATCTAACAGTTTTTTATCGTTTTGGGTTATTTTAGTCTATTTTCCCCTTCCCTTTCTCTTCCATAGCAAGAAAGCAAACAAAGGAAAAAAGAAGACAACTGGAAAGAATAGGAAACTGAAAATAAAAGAAAAAAAAATTCTGATGCCCCCCAAAAAACTCAAATAGAAAACAGTTTTTATTTTGAAAACAAACTCATAAAAATAAATTCATATAAACAGTTCTCTGAACCATCTCAAAAGATGTCAATAATTTCATTTTTTGACATTTTCATGGAAAATATCATTAGTATTAACAGTATTTTAGAAATATCATCAATCTTTTCAATCAGCTTTCTGATCTTTTATGTGGATGTTATGAGAGAGACAGTATTTCAATTGCATGTGAAAACAAAAGGGAAGTTTATGAAAATATTATTGTGCTTTTTGCCTTTTTCTATTTTTAAAAAATATATAAATATTGATAGATTCTTTGCCACATTTAAAAAAATATTTTAAAACATGATGAAAATTCAGTGTTAATCAAGTATTATTTGATGATGAAAATCCAGTAGAAACTATGAATTCATCACAAGAATTCCTGCATGGTGTTGAATGCCCAGAACACATTAATATTGCAGATTATATCTGAAAAACAAGCTAAAGTCTGGGTGCCTCTTTGAACCCGTCAGAAATGAACCTCCATTCATTGTTAAAGGTTAATTAAAATAAAACAGCTAGAGTAGTCCTGAGCTAAGCATATCAGAGCAAGAAGCAGAAGATATGGATTTCAGACCCTTCCTCTCCATGAGTAGTATAATGTATTGTTTTTCTATGATTTATTTGTGTTGTGAGACCTCCTAATGACCCCCTGGTGACAGAGAAAGAGAGAAGGATTTGTCTAAGACAGTGATGGCTCTGAAAACCCAAATCTTCTGCGTTCTTGTCCAGCGTTCAGAGACCACACTGTCTGTTCTAATTATTCGTGAAATGTTGACTTCCCGCTTCCACATACAGGATAATATTAAAACTGCAATTAAAGGCGTTTAAAGAAGAAGATTAGAGATGTGTGTGTCCCAGGAATTGCCACACTGGGTGGCAATTCCATATTCTCAGAGCAATCAGATCATTATACTGCTACCCATCTGCACATCCAGTGTGAAATCAGTTTCCCAAACATTCAGCCTTTTTGCCTGCCTGTCTCCTGCCTTCTCCTTCCTTCCTTCCTTCCTTCCTTCCTTCCTTCCTTCCTTCCTTCCTTGCACCCTCCCTCCTTTTAATTTCTTTTGTTCAAATTTCAGCAGCGAATTCTCCTTTGTCACCCATTTTCTCTCCTTAATTTCCCCAATCATTGTCCACCAGCATCAGGCCAGGGGTTGTGTCTCAACAAACAATTTCTGTAGTTTAGATTCAGGCTCTACCTTTAGCTCTCAACACACTCTGATTTCCATTACACATACAGATGCTCCAAGAGCTCTCAGAGAGAAAAGTCACAGCAGCAAAAGGCTGCACAACACATTTCTGTGCACAGATTCACTGCCCAAAGAAACATCTATGCAACAATCAGATGGGGATGTCACAGTGCACTCCTTCAGAGGACAGTTTCACTCTCTCCCAGTAGCTTTGGCTTTACTGCAGAAGAGGATTAACCTCATGAAGTTTTCTCATCCTGGCCTTGCTTCCCAGTGCAGAGAAGCTCCGAACTAATTACTGGGACTTCAATTCTTACCTTGACCAGCTGTGTCAAAGCAAGGATGCCATGGGCTCCCCAGTGCTCTAAGATCTATAATTCAACTTCCATATAAAAAAAGTCAATATTGGACAAAAGAATGACATTTAAAAATCATAAAATAAGTAGCTTGGTATTTACCTAAGATGCTCTTTTCTTCCCATAGTTTTATATAACATGTAGTGGTCTGTTTATACTTCTGCTTTTTACATGAGTGGAATAATTCTCCTTCACTTTCAGAAGATGCCTGTGCAAGTGAAGGAGCACAGTCATCAAGAAGAGACAGAAGAGGATGGGCAGCCTCTGGACACGCTGAATTTGTTATGCTCTGAAAGAAATTAGGACCCCTGTAACTTGTGGTTTTCTCTCTGGTTAAAACAGTGTTTTGAGGAAAAAGCCCTTATTCAGGCAGTGTAAAAAAACACCCAGAAGTTAACACCGCTTGCTTCACTGCACCAACTCACACTGGCCCTGTGCAGGTCATCACAGTGAGAATCACTTCAAATCTTGCAGCAATAACTAAATTCAAATGCAGTCAGAGGCTGCAGAAGCTGTGTCCTGCTCCTCGGAAGCTCAGGCATCCATGCTGTGTGTAGCCCCTGCTCATGGGAGTAGTTAGGTCTGCAGGACCAGTCTTTACAACTGCTTGCCAGAAAGATCTGGAGATATTGTTTCCTTCAGTGAGCTTGGTGGGCCAAGATAAAGCAAGACAACTTTGCATATGCTAGGTGCTGGCCTTACTGCTGGGTGAGTGCCTGCATATAAGTTTTTCCATCTCTAAGAGATGAAGAAAGGGTTAAAGAAAATCAACTGAGTTGATGTACATGGTGTGCAAAAACATCTCTTTACCAAAAATTGAAGAAACAATGGAGGTGTTCATTAGTAAATAGAGTAATGATAACGACCCAAATTTACCTAAAATTGGTGTCAATGGGGGAGGAATTACCAGGTGATGAAGTGCATCAGGCAGGACACTGGAGCAACAGAAAACAAATAGATGCAAAAATCAACCAGTAGTTAGTGAAGGTTAGGGTTGGGTTTTTTCCCTTCTCCTCCTGTCTTTTGCTACTGATCTTTACTTTTGTTTATTTGTTGGCTAAGTTCTGTTGGTTTCCTTTCATTTATTTTCACTATTTTATATTGAACTTCAAATAGTTTGTTCTGGCCAACTAATTCTGAAAAGCTGCTACATGTTCGCTTTGATCATTATCTGACTCTCTCTTTTTCCTTCCAATTTTTTCTTTTAGCTGCTGAAATGCCACAACAGAGGATATTGTTTTGGAGTGTAAAAGGCATTGTTTTCTGCAACTCCTGTTTCAAAGACCGCTTGCTAACCAACACTGAGAACTCAAGCAGAGAGGAAAGAGAGATGGTATTTAGATGATTATTTTAATGATTTGATCTTTCACAGCTACTCAAAACACAAGGCCAGACTATTCAATTAGGCACTAAGCCATTTTTCATGGTTTGCAAATTAATTATTGAAACTGGAACCTGCCACCAACTCCTCATCTCGCTGGACTTTTGTTCAGGATCCAGAACAAAGCTGAACGATAGGGCCAGGGTCACCAGATTGCTCTTGATGAGCCAAAAAAAGAAGAAAGGGGCAGAAACTTTCCATGTTTCTGAATCCACCCAAGCACCGGGGAAGGCGTTTGCAGAGAGTAATCCTGTACTGGCCACATGCAAGGCAAAATGGGTTTAAACTGAAAGAGGGCAGGTTTAGACTAGATATTGGGAAGAAATTCTTCACTGTGAGGGTGGTGAGGCACTGGAACAGGTTGCCCAGAGAAGTTGTGGATGCCCCATTCCGGGGAGTGTTGAAGGCCAGATTGGATGGGCCTTTGAGCAATGTGTTCTCATGGAATGTTCCCTGTCCATAGCAGGGTGATGGAACTAGATGGTCTTTAAGGTCCCTTGCAACCCAAGCCACTCTATGATTACATAGAAAGTTACAGCAACACCATGATCTTCACATCTCCTTCTCCAGGGGCACTGTAAATAGCAGTCATTTCTGCTGTGGATTATGTATCTTGAGAGATAAGAAGGAGTCTTCCAGGATATAGGAAACAAAGTTGGTTTCTTTTTTGGTTTGGTCTGGTTTGGTTTGGTTTGGTTTGGTTTGTAGGGCCATTGAGGGTTTGCTTCATTTGCTTGTTACGGGCTTTTTTTATCATTGCTGTTGTTTGGGTGCTTTGCTTGGTTATTTTTTTAATATCTATCCTCCTCCTCCTCCTCCTCCTCCTCCTCCGAAAGATGTGAGGAGTTCTCTGCTATATGGGCAAGCTTTCCACTGGCTGATAGGAGCCTTTTGAATGGGCATCAGCTAACACCACATTGCCCAACCCAACAAATGCTGTGGCACACTGACAGCCTTGAAATACTCCAATGGTCAGCATTTGCATTTGTACTGCTGGCATATCTCTGATCTGCATTACCATTCTGACCCCTCCTTCCTGTTCTTATGCACTGTGACTGACCTTCACAAAGATACAAATTCCAGTTTACTTCACTTCAAATGCAAGAGTGTGAGTCAGCCCCCTGAGGGAATAGCAAGGAATTCATTATAGCAACACAAGAGAAAGATGTGGAGGAAGTAATGTGCTTTCTTTACACAAAAGGAAAAAGGAATAGATGTGAGAGCACCAAGCAAAGCCCAAGAAATCTTGAGATGTAATCTGACATAGTGGCACCGAACTCAATTCTTATTGTCTGTAGATATATGGCCTTATTAAGGCTTAAAAAGTAAGCCAAGTCTTGTCTGATCCCTGCTGCAGCCTGCCAAGCAAAGCAACTGCTTCCAGAAGTGGAAATCTTCATGATCAATATAAAACCACAAGAGGTACCGCACTATTGTGGGTGAGATCTTTCAGAGAAATAAAAAGCCAAGATTCCTGAGTCACAGAAAATAGAAGAGGGCAAGACCTACTGTGTTGTCTTGTCTACCACACTATCAGTGTTGTCTTAGACATATCTGTCATGTGCTACGTCAGCATGATTGCTTTTCAAAAAGTCCAAAGGAAAGAGGCTTCCACTGGAGTACAAGACACTTCTGAAACCAAGTATCTGTTAAGGATCCCATTATATTTTCCACAAGGACAAGTTGTTGGCCTCTGCTTCTCATTCCAACTGAGTAAATAGCATTCTGATTATTCTAACTCTTTCCAAAGCTAATTTTCTACTTTCCTATCCTCCTCTTCACTTTCAGAGGTATAATGCCAGACAGTGCAACATTGAGCTAAAAGTCCGTCCTGTTCCACCAAAGATGTATTTAGAAAAGTGTCTCACATGTGAGTTCCTTACCTATTAAAAATACTATACAAGGGACATGTTTTACTGCCGTCCACTCAAAACACAGTTGAAAAAACACAAAGAAACTCTAAAAGCTGACAAGTAACATGAGCATATTTTTGCACTGGATACAGTGAAGATGGATCCACATTAACTTCAGCAGGAATCCAGAAGCCTGTATTAGTTCACAGAGCAACATTGATATTTTTATTGGTAGAAAGGTAAAAATCATGTGAACTTCAAAAAAGGTTTTATTCCATCATGACTGGACAGAAAGACCTAATTAGCAGTAATTACTGCTCAGCTAATGAAAATTAAAATATTTTCTGTTCTTAAAATACTTGCAGTTTTTTCTGTATCATTTTTAATATAGTGGTTTTGTGATCCAGAATGTTTTGAGAAATAGTTGCAGTCTTGCCCATTTTTACTATTTCCTGTATTTTTTTTCCTATAAGCTACCACCTACCACTCACTTTTATTTTCTTCTCCAAGAATGCTTGAGTCAAACTTGGAAATGCCTTTAAAAAAGAACAACCCAGTAACATACAACATGCTAAACTACAGCTAAAATTAATGCACAGAAAGATATGGTGTATATTTTTGTTTCAGAAACATTCAGCAAGATTCACAAAGAGCTAAATCCTCAGTACAGTGCTCAGATGGAATTAATGGCTGTTACAAACTCTACTAAAATCTGGAAAAGGCCAATATCCATTACTGAACTGGCCCAGAGTTCCTATTTCTCAGAAATTAGGTCGTTTCTTCCAAGCATGGGACTTGGATTAAACTTTCTGCTGAAATTGTTTTAAATACTTTTCACTGTTTGTTTTTAAAACAGATGTTCTTTGATACGGTGGCTTCAGGAGGGTGCGGATTTTCACGTGTTCTGCAGATTGCAGCTCTGTTTTTCTGCAAAGTTCCTATGCTCAGTCACACAGCACCTCAACTTATTTACAATCATTCAAGGAAATGGAAGAAAATATTAATTTATTTGCCAACCACCAGGACTCCACGCCTTGACAAAACAGAAACAGGTACCACGGAATGTAGTTCATAAATTCAAATAAGGTGGAAATGGAAAAGACCTTCCTTACCTCGTTGTGACAGCACTAGCCACTTTCCCAGGCATACACACTCCTGTGTTCTGCCCTAGTACTACCTGTTCCTGAGGAGAATTGTCCTGCCTGTTATGCTACAGCTACCCAGCTTTTCAGATTTTTGAACTGCTGGGAGTTGAGCAAACCTGATAATGTTCATATCTGGGCAAATTTGACCAGTCTTGACCATCAGTCTTGAGCAAAGTTTGATAAGGTTTTAATACATAAAGATGTGATTCCACCAAAGTCTACAAACCTGAACCTCCACCTCTCTTCAGTCTCCCTCTTGCCACGAGACATGTTTACTCTGTTCCTCTTTAGCTTGGTACCTTGAGACAAGCCCAGGACTGCCAGGCCCAGAGACTGAGGTCCTTTCCCACCTGAGGCATGTGGACTGGAAGGAAAGCTGCCCCTTGCAGCTGGGGAGCACCCAGCACAGCCAAGGGCACGTGAAGCCAAAAAGAGCCACAGCACAGACTTCCATGTCTATCATCTCCAGAGCATATGTGGGTAATGCTTCCCACGGAGTGATGCCCCGAGAGGAATAGTTTCTGGAAGCCATTCCTGAGGCCAAACTGTGGCATTACTGTTACCCACAGAGCCCCTGACCTCCCAGCTAAAGCAATCAGATGGAAGGTTATTTGTACGCCGGCACCAGTGTTATGGACACAAGACTGCTAGGAAGCAGCCTAGGTAATTTCATTTTATATACACTACAGAACAAACAGCACATGCTTGCAGCTTTCAGAAGTCACTAGAGATCTGGGTCAGATTCAAATCAGCAACCTAGAGGTGAAAGTCTCCATATCCCATTACCAAATCCTGAGACATCCAGTCCCCCATGCACATATTAATAGTTGATCATTATGAATTCCATGTTGGGATAATTAATTACTGCATCTGAACTCTGCCTTAGGAATTATTAGATCATTTGGGGCCTGTAATTTATTTTATTTAGCACTGTATGAAAATTGCTGCTTCTTTTTTTTTTAAAAAAAACTCCTACATTTTAGGCTTTGAGAAGTACATAGTGTTTTCTGCGAAACTCAAACCACAAAACAAATATATCTCTTATTGGGCCTGGAGTAGTCCTACAGGATTTGTTAGCAGGCTCTGATGATAGACGTGAGCAGCCATGCATCCAGCTAATGAGCTGGCCCAAGGGATAAAGAACACACCAAGCCACTAGCAATGGATGTGGAAAAAGAGCCAGGGGAATGATAGAGCATGTTGCCAAATGATGAGTCTTAAAGGTGGCTTCCCATATGAAATTAAAGGTTTTTGCAAAAGCAAAATCTGTTTTTCTCACTCAAAAAAAAAAAAATCAGACAGTCAGACACATTCACTTCTGAAATGAATGTTCTCTCTGACTCCATTATGTTCTTAACAAGACAAGCTCACTTGTAGAGAGCCAAATCCTTCAGACATAATTTAACCTGCACTTTTGGGAGGCTTTGGTAGGTGTTGTGTAATGAGTCCTGAATAAAGACACAGATGAGGACTGCAGAAATTCTGGTCCTTTGTGGATAGGAGTTATAATTCCAAAGAAGTTGTAAGAAGCCTATTCTACACATAGAAAGGTAAAGAAAAGTATCTCCACTTTTTTTTTCTATAGACCCTGCTTGCTATTCTATTCTTGCTGCAGGGATTTGTCTTAGTTAGGTCTGAAATTCTCTTCAATCTGAGGGCCAGATTCTGCCCTTCAGTACATGTGTGGAATTTATTCCTTGAAATATATTTTTTATTTTCAGTACTGTAGACTAAAATACAGTCTATTGATTTTTTTTTTTTTTTTGCACAGCAGACAGAATACTTTGTGCTGTTTCCACTTGTGTCAACAATTGGTAGGTATCTAACTATAGAATGAAAAGTGTCTCAGGAGATGCAAAAATACAATCCTGGTTTGTTAACATTTGTAAGCCACGATAAGGCTTCAACCTGGGCAAGATCTGTCTGGTTTACCCTAAATAGTGCTAACTGCAACTAATTTTATTGCCAAAAAAAGCCTCAGGAAAATAAACTCCATGAAACACAAAACAAGAACACTGACAGTTTTGTTTCCTAATGATTTCTTTCTTCCATCTTCATTCAATCACCTGCTGGTAATTGACCCTGTAACCCTAGAAATTCCCATGAATCCTAAAAGAAATGTACTGGCTTCTCTGAGCTTCATCTTAGACAATACTCAGAAAACCCCTGGTTTGTGTCCTACAAAAGACTGGAAGAGGATCTTAATTTTATGATAATTTGCTGGCTTTAGGTATTCCTAGTACTTACCTCTACTTCAGCTTGCATTAGGTGTCAGCTCCGTGTGTTACATACTGTGCTGGTTTGGCCTGTCAGGAAGGTTAGCTACCATGAAAGAACCAGGAAATTATGAACTTTTCAAGTGAGTTTCTGAGAGGAAGTGGATGTGAGATTTATGCATGTGTGGCTCCACAAGTGTGGGGGTGCGAGCTAGAGTGGGATGTCATTTCTTCTGTAGGGAGTGGTCTGTGTTTTCTGGGCAGACACATGGGATTCTGGGCTTATTTTTTCCTGAAAGGCGCTGCTGGAGATATTCTTCTCTGCTGTTATTTTTCCAGTGGGGAGTTTAGATTCCAGGGAACTTCTTTATTAGACTGAGGTCATGGAAAGAAGGTTTTGGCAAGCAGAGTCTCATGGTAATAAATGGAAGGACCACCAAAATTACCTTGGTAAATAAGGGCACCGAGACACTAGCAAGAATAATACCTGGCAAAATATAGCATGTACACCTCAGAAAGACAATTGTAGTTCAATATACCTGAAATACCTCAGGATCTCTCCTGCAAACAATGAAACTGTAGTCACCCAAAGCTGCTCAGCAACTCTGTCTTACACTGCACTGCTGACGAAAACTGAGGAGAGGTGAATTTTCTGCTGCACAGGACACACAGGTTACTCAGCTGTTGATTGGTGAGGCTTCCTTTAATGTGAGGGAGCTGCCTGATATGTCCATGGGAGGGGATTTATACAGCTTGGGTATCAGAGTCATTTATGTGACTATGTTGTGAACACCTCTGACAGATTTCAATCTGTTGTGCTGGAGAGAAGTTATCCTCATTTCTACTATTGAAAGTATACTTCATGATCCATTCATCCCAATCACATCCTCCTCAATTACTGATCCCATTTCTATAGCATTTTTGATCTGTCTATGCTTCCACTTTTCCCCATTTATAGTGTTCTGGATTCTTTTACAGCATTAAGACCTCTTACGAACCTCTGGGATGACTTCAGGCTCCCTTTTGCAAAGCTTTCAAAAGATTAAGACAACCTAACCTCAGGTGTGTCAGAAATTTAGAGTACTTGTAGCCAAACCTCCTCTATATTCTTTCAACCTGCAAAAAGCAAGGCTGAAATCCAAAGAGAACAGATCTTAGTGCAATTGTGTTTCTTTCTTTGAGCAAGGCTCATAGAAAAATTAGCAAACAAGGCCTTTTTGAGTTTCATAACTCTCATGGCTATTTGTTACAGAACTACAAAGCTCACAAGAGCTTTAGAAACACTAAGAAAATTACCATTATGTTCTCAGATCTAATTAAAGGAATATGTGACTGACATTTCAAAGAAGGGTTCAGATTCACTCTTACATTATGTCAGAAACATGGTCTCATCCAGTAACCAATTTTCTCCATATTCAGTCATCTTTCCCTCCATTTTATTACCAAGCACAATAATGGGGCTGCTCATCACCACTGATCCAGCTCAGGTGTCTCAACTGTGCAACCCAAAAGCCATGGATGCTAATATAGCTTCCTCCGGGAAAGTAGAAACTTTCTGAGTGTGGAGTAGGGGAGAGGATGCCATGTGTTCTGAGATGGACATCTACTCTGAATCCCATCTCCTGTTAGTAAAGAGTTACACAAATTCATTTTTCAGACAGGGTGACACTCCAGAGCAAGGTGACAGGCCAGAACAGTGGCTAGACAATAAGACACTTAGAGAAGCTAGCATGGGCTTTATAGAG
Source organism: Pardalotus punctatus (assembly GCA_013400915.1). Taxonomy (NCBI): domain Eukaryota; kingdom Metazoa; phylum Chordata; class Aves; order Passeriformes; family Pardalotidae; genus Pardalotus; species Pardalotus punctatus. Next base: position 142,260 of record VZTX01025953.1, on the reverse strand, counting down.
CTCCAGGGGAGAGTGCTGAATAATACTCTTCAAGCCAAAATCATCTGTAGGACATAAGCACTAAATTATGTTTCCACTTTCCATACTGACAGGTCTCTGGAATCTGCAGGAATTCCCTACTCCTCAAAGGATATCAGAGCGCACAGTATGCAGCTTTCAGGGATTGGCAACCTTGCTTTTGTGATCTCCTGTAATGAAATTTTACCCATAATGCCATAAGAATCAGGAAATAGAGCACTCGGAGACACTAAAACTATCAGCAGTTCCCTGCTCAGTGCCGGCACTGCTCCTTTGCCTTTAACTTTGTTAAATTGAAAGAGTTTGCTGATTTATACATCAACTTGTGAGGAGGTATTTCCAATTATTTTGGCATTCGTATCTTGGACAAGCTGTTCTCTCAAATCACCCTGGCACTTAATAGCCTGCACCGACTGGTATTTCATATGACCCTGGCACTATTAGTCCAGCCTGGCGAGTGTTTCAATTCACCATGGCACTAATGATCTGGAAGTTGTTCTTGTTTTCCAGATTAATGAGTACCCTAAAAACCACTCAAAATTGGAAAAGAAAGAATGTTTTCAAAGGGGAAAAATAAGGCAAGTTGGAGCTGCTCACTACCTCTTCATCGTGCTCTTTCTTCATTTCTCTCTTCTCTAGCTGCTTATAGAAATGAGTAACAGCAGTGCTTCCATGGTGGAGTGGCATATGCCCATCAGCTCAAGGCGCCCACTGTAGAAACCCAACCCCAAAAAAACCCTGTGGGGACCCTGTGAGGACAGATTGCCATGAGCAAGGAGAAATGACTGAAAGGGGAAAGGCCTCATTTGCACTCTCATGGTGTGACCACAGTTGAAGCTTTCAGGTCAAAATCCAGCTCAAGATGAGAGTTGCTTAACCAACATTGCCTTCACCAGAAGCTGAGAGCGGCAACCTCCTGGGCCACCTCAGCTCAACCTCCCTCTTCCCTGAGAGAAGATGGAGGTGGAACACAAGACAGAGCGGAGCCAGGGCTCCACCCACACTCGCAATGCCTGCAGGCGCTCCCTGAGGACCCCGGTTGAGCAAAGAGGCAGGCGCAGGCCAGTTCTCTCAGCCTGCAGCTCACACGGCTGAGTCCTCTGAGCCCCATCTCCTCCAGGAAGAGGTGGGTGATCTGCCTTCACTCTGGACTTCACCACCCCACGGTGGTCTCCACAGGCAGGGATGGGGGAGTGCAGCAGATGAGGAGAGGGGATCATGCTATGGGATCCTGCTGTTTTATTAGATATTTTCCCTGTGTGAGGGGGGATGGCTTTTAACTTTATTGCCAAAGGCTCTTAGCAGGTCAAAGTTTTCACCTGACATACATGCAAACACTGCCCGGTATGATGGACATTCCTAAGTTTACTGCAAATTCCACCCTTTTTTTTTCTTCATTGTGATTTGAACTCGCCTTCCTTACTTATCTTCATAGAAACAAGCCCTATCCCACCCTTGCTTTTAAAGAGAGAAAGAGAGAAAGGGGGGAGGGAGACAGAGAAAGAAAATATCACCCAGCCCCTGCAGAAAGGTTTTAGAAGATTTTACATCTCAGCATTTTTTAGCTTCACTATGCATTTTCCATTGTACCCTATTATTGGTTCAATATGTATACTATGTTATTTAAATGTAAGGGGGAAAATTGACTAGCAGTTATGGGAGAAGGCAGAGCTGTCAAAACATATTCCTGCAAAGCCATGATTTGTTTTGTGTTCAGTCACACATTGTTTGGATTTCAGCTCTTATTTCAGTCCTGGCCTTAGGGTTTTCTGAGCAGCGTTGAAAGTCAGATACACAGTGCTGCGCTGAATTTAGTACTCTTTATTTCTAAAATAGAAGATGGAAGATGAGGGCTTTGTAGATGGAGGGAGGGACACAGGACAAGTTCAGGCTTCACTATTTACAGATAGATAATCAGAAAAGAGTGTGTGGCTATACGGAATACATGTGTGTGTGTATATAGAAATACGTCTGACATCCAGCAGGCGGACTCCCCTTCTCAGTCGTCTCTGCTCCAGCCCCACAGCCAGAGCTGCTCAGGGAAACCCCTGTGCCCACAGACCAGGCATGTAAGAGTGGGAGTCCAGGAAGGACCCAGGCAACCTGTTTGAGTCTTGGTCTTCCCACCACACAGCAGCTTCCTCTGTCCTAGAAACCTCTGGCTCTCACGTGCTCCAGCCAGGTGTTAGAGACACAACTCAGATGCCAGAATCAGAATCTGTTATACGTATATACATATTCACTATAAACATAAAGGCACTCAGCTGGTAAATCTGACTGGATGAAGCATCCTAATGCCCATATTTTTCTGGAGATTTTTATCCTTCCATATCCTTCCATACAGAATATCTATCATTAAGTCTACACAAATACAGACAGGCAGAGGAACACGGGCCAACCATGCAGTTACTGCTATTCTATGATGTTTATGAAATGCACTTCTATTTGGTCATTATGTGAGTCATTCTCTGAATTCACAAACAAAACCATTCTTCAGAGCAGTGATGAGACAAAAATGTCAACCCAGCTGCAGCTTTCCTAAGGGATCTGTCACAATGTGTCTTCTTAACAGATAGACTATTTATTGTGCTGTTTCTGTTCATAAAGAAAAGTGCTAGGAAACATGAAGGAAAGGAAAATATGAAACCAATTTTTGGACAGAGGGGAGAAAATGTGGGGTGACCCCTCAGTACTCCTCTTCAGCTTTCAGAAGGGGGAAATAAAGCATTATCTTTAGGAAGATCACATCAATGTCTTCACCAAAAATGCCGTGGCTGTGCCAAAATAAAGCTTTGTCTGATTTTGGAGCTTTCTTTTGTTCTAAGCATAAATTCAGTGTCTGCCACCTTTTATATATAGACATCACCCCACCTAGCAGCTAGTAATAATAGCAGAAAGAATATCCTAGTATCTTCTGCCTCTTCCCATCCCACCAAGAATATACAAATGCTGAGCAAAAGAGACTTTATTTCTGATGTCTTTTTGAAAAGCCAAAGCAATAATAGATGTAACTTAGATGTTCTTCTCTAGGTCTTTTCAGCTGTTGCCATTTAGACTTACTGCCATCCTGCAAGGACATTGTGTCTAAGTGATTATTTTTTATTGCCAGTGTCAATGAAATAGAATTGAGAGGAAAGAAGATGCTGTAACAGTTACTAAATCTGCAGAGAATAATTTTTGTTGCTGGTGGCTTTTCTTGTCTTTTAATATGACTTTATTCAGGTGGCACCTTCCAGGGAACAAAAGTCATTTGGAAAGGGAATGATCTGGAAATGTAATCATAATATTATAGCAAGGTGACCTCCAAAGGTCCATGCCAGGGCATCAGTGTGAGGAAACTTGATCCTCTGGAATAGGAGCAAAGAGCTTCCCAACACTGTAGAGCAGCACTTATTGCCTCACCTTGTGATTCCGATATTGCTGCAGTCAATTAAGACATGGGATACTTCCCAGAGGATTCAAAGCCGGCACAGGTGGTCTCACCCTTGACCTTGACGGCCTCTGAATCAACTTTACAGGACTTTATTAATGTTGGAAAATTGTTTATTTCAGTCACAGAAATGTAAACTGATGTAAAGCTGGGAGAACGTATCCAAATCTCATCCATCCCAATCTAGACTAAAGGATAGTCATAATAGTAACAACCTCATTTTGATACCATAAAATCACCTTGTTGAAGGTTGGGAGTTGGTTGGAATTTTTCCCTCATTCCTGTTGCTATGTTACAAATGGC